>CM029375.1:16772099-16797528 GCA_017165825.1 Hepsetus odoe | reverse complement strand
GAAAAAAGTGACTAATCCGATGCAGTCCTGTTAGCTGTACACCCACATCATTCAGTGTCATGTTTCATGTCTTCCTCTGGAGTAGTAGAGCTAAAAATATCCAGTTCTGAAGCCTAATAGTCCTTAAAGATAAAAAATATTTATCCTTAACATTTTTTTTCTTCTTTGGTGTCAGTCTCTACTGGAGACTTCAATGTGTGAAATGATGTAAGAAAAGGAAATCTCTGAGATTTTTGCCTGGTTTCTTTGTTATTACTGAACAAAAAAGACCAATTAATATTCCTTGTTGCTGAGTGATAGTGTGGTTTCAGAGCAGTTGCTGACCTCTTTAGTATCAAGAAATCTAACTGACAAATCTTCAGGCTGGAAATGGCATGATCCGTCCCTTGATGCCTGAATGACTGGATGGTTCAAAAGCGCTTTAGGGTGCAAGAGTGTAATCACATTAATTATCCGTGTTAAGTTTCAGTGTGGCTTCTGAATGTGTGAAGTCTCTATGTGTACTGTCAGCCCATCTCTCATCTCACGTTGACATCTGTGCAAGTGAAGTAGATTTGAACTAATTGGCTTTTGCACCTTCTGGAGCTAGAGGAGTTACAGCTTTACAAATTGTCCATAGAGAGCACTGAGAAGCTGTGCAGCATTGATCCTCCCTACTAAAGTTACGCAAACCATTGGCATTTTTAAGAAACTATATTGGTGATGAATACATTCACTCATTTTCCATATTACTGCAGTTCAGGTAAAAATATATTTATACCCACATCAACTATAACAGTCAATCCCTGACTGGTGAAGTGAGTAATATAATGAGACAATTAGTTATTATCTCATTACAATAGCACCTGTCAGGGGTGGGAAATATTTGACTGCAAGGGAGCAGTCAGCTTTTAAAGCTGATGTGCTCAAGACAGGAAATATGGGTATAATCAACTTTGAAAAGGACCCATTTATGATGGCTAGACAAATGGATCAGAGTATCTCCCAAATGGCAGATCTTGTGGGGCATCCCTGATAAGCATGGATTAGTGTCTACCACAAGTTATCCCAGGAGGGACAAGCAATGAACCTTTTTTGTGTGTGTATATATATATATATATAGAGAGAGAGAGAGAGAGAGAGAGAGAGAGCGAGAGAGAAAGAGAGAGAGAGAGAGACTGAAATCACATCAGTTCACAAATAAAGCTCCATGAACGTAAATATGAACTGAATGTTTTGGGGCTCGATAGCCTAATAACGTCTGTTTCTTGGACCAATAGTTTGCCCTGAGGTAAACTTAAGCAAGGTACAATTCCCATAGCTGTTTGCCATTTTCAGTTTATGTGGAAGAATCTTTTTAAGCGCTGTTGTCTTTGAAAGAATCTGAAATAATAGGAGAGGATTTATGGTGTATATTAAGTGCTCTAGCGAAAAACCTACTTGGAAAAGAAATATCAATTGCTTATTTTTGCATGTATCTTTAAGTCTTAAATGTTGGTAAAAATATGTCCTGCATAATTATTTTACTCCTAGCATCAGTGACATATTTATGATGGAGGTCTTCAAAGTGAGTTATTTTTGACAGTGGTGTTCAAGTCTGCTACTAGGAAGTCTGTTCGTGCTTCTCTTACATTCTTGATTTAGTAGCACGCTGTCACTTCTGAATATTTTAAAAGTACATGCAAGAAGGGACAGAACACTGTCCATATTACTCTTCCCACAGCTGAGGGGTGAATTTGTGTGTGTGTGTGTGTGTGTGTGTGTGTGTGTGTGTGTGTGTGTGTGTGCGTGCCTATATAAAGTATACGCATGCAGAAATCCTGAAAGGTTCCTGAAAGTCCTTCAAAGCTCTGTTACTTTGCTCAGAAATTAAGAGTGCATAAGCATGCAAACATGCCTCTGGATCCACTGTAGAAACTGTTTACTGTGACCAAAGAGTTATTAGTTAGTGCTGCTTAGTGAAAACTTAATGTGAGAAGCGCTCAAAGATGTTTGAACAGTTAATTATCTCAAACATAAAAAAGCTGGGGAGTGTGTTGATTTGTTAGATCTATAATGCATGTTCACAGCAAACATTCGGTTTCCTCCCAGGTGACAAATGCACAGAATATTTCAATTCTTGAGAGGCTTGATTTGTTTTTGTTTTTTTTAGTTCAGATAGAAACTGGGATGCTTTTGTACTTAAGGGGCGGTTGAGCTATTGACGAAGAAGAAATCCACTCACTTCATCTTTAGATCCAATAACAAACCCACAAATATATGTAGGCAGACCATTCCCTCACTACACATGCATTTCTGGTGTGAGCTCTGCATCCTTTTCTCTTTTTCTCTCTGCCTTACAGGCTAGTCTTTAGATCTTGGGATGTGGGTTAAAGGTCTAGCTGGTCAAGTGCAAAAGGACAAATGCCTTGGGCCTGTTCAGTCGCTGCATTTCACAGCTTTTCTCATTAAAATAGACTGCAGCAAATAAAATTGATTACTTCATTTAAAAAAAAAATTTTAAATCATTTAATCAAAATCCATTAAAATTAATGTTCTTGAATCTTCTTAGACACTACTCCATTTGAGTGAGATGATTATAAAGCCACCATTCGGTATGAGCACTATTAGCACTCAAATCTTATGAAAGGGAGAAAGCCCAGGATCTTGTTTGTACTTTTTTGAATTTTAATTTATATAAATGTCTAGTGTTAGCTGTTTTAAATTGTATGTATTGGGATTGTTCTAAGAACCTTTAGGATATTTTTCTGCGGAAAATGCATTGGACAGCTCCAGCTTGTGGCACATTTCATTTAGTTTAGGCATATCTAAGGCATTGTCTCTGTACTGCTTCTTCTAAATATTAGAAGGAAGATAAGTCTGTGGATAGTGTCTGTTGTTTCTTATCAGAAAAGCTTCTTATGTTCCTCCTTTTATGTCATGTTCTGTGTGTGTGTGTGTGTGTGTGTGTGTGTGTGTGTGTGTGTGTGTTTGTGTGTGTGTGTGTGTGTGTGTGTGTGTGTGTGTGTGTGTGTGTGTGTGTGTGTGTGAGAGAGAGAGAGAGAGAGAGAGAGAGAGAGAGAGAGAGAGAGAGAGAGAGAATGCTGCTAGCTTATTGTGCTTTTCCTGGAGATTCTGCAGTTTAGTGGTTGGCAGTAGCAGCAGATAAAAAGATCCTAAACCCTGTTCATGGCTGTTACGCAATCCCCGATAGGTACATTTCATCTTTTATTCATGACTGTAATGCTCAGCTCCCAGCACAACGTCTCCATACACACCAAAACGCTTTCTGGTTGGTGTTAATTAACATCTGTAGCATTGTCACAGCTGCAGCATTCAAACTTTTTTCGCACAGATATCTGCAACCTCCCCAAATCAGCCAGAGAGAACGGCACCAGAGTTGCCATTCAGTTATTGAATACTAATAAAAGCTGTCCCTGTGTTGTAGTTAGTGCTGGTACAGTGAGTGAACCCACATTTAAAAAAATCATCCACCCAAATTGAGCTGGAGTTATTCTTTTTCCAACATCGTTTTACAAACTGAAAAGTGCTGGCAGGGTCCTAATTTGTCGGTGGTTTTCAGACTTTTCAGTCACTTTTTAGACAAAGTGCCAGACAATCATTCATCTTCACCTAAAGGATATTAATTATACCCTGCTAGAAGTTCACAACAGAGATGGAAAAAACACGAGTGGCAACTGTGGAGGTAGACAGGTGTTGCAGCCTAAATGGCTTTTGACAGATTCAGAGAGAATCAATTGTTTGTCTCTTCCTGCCCCAGCAGGAGCGTTGTCAGGAAGAGAAAGGCAGGGTGGGAAGGATTTTCCAGATGGAGGTTAAGAGACAGAGAAAATTATCTGTAAATTTCAGAGCAAGTTAATTGCAGTGTGCCCCTCTTCATGTAAGCAGAATCAGTTTGCAAAGGTTAAATTGGTTACTTAATGTTCTACAGTGTAATCACATGAGGGGAGTGGACAGTGCAAATAGTGCTGAGTTGTCTGGGCACAGAATCAACCTTGTGGCACATTTGAGTGTTTGGGCAATAGATATAAAAGGGCGAGCTGATGAACCAAGATTCTCTACATGTGCAAGCACTGACTCTGAAGCCCATCCCCTGTAGTGCCAGCTGGTCGAGAGGATTGCTGGCAGTCTGGATGTGCCTGTTTGGAATTATGGCCTTTGGACCCTGAGTATTCTCCACAAAAGGCCTGGTCAGTTTGAGTAGGAGAGAGGGAACAGAAGGCAAAATGCAGCACTTTAACTACTATAGCTCACAGTGTTGATACTCCAAGAGACATATGCACATGCTGACTTTTCCTAAAGTGCAGGTGGTTTCCAGATGCAGCTATTATAATTGATATAGTGTAGGAAAAGCCCTACATTAGCAGACAGGGGTACAGTTTAGAAAAACTAGAGTGGGCAGGGGAGGATTGAAAGGAACAAGTGCTGTGCAGTCAAATACAGTACACTGTTTTAGCTCAAAGCATCCAACCCTGCTGCCTTTAACTTCTGGGATGACTATTATTTAATGAATTCAATGAGTTATTATTTAATTATTTACTTTAATAGTAAACAAGCCTTAAAAATAGGAATTTAAGTGTCTAAGGTGCCAATAAATATAGGGGAAAGAACAATAAAATGCTCGACTGATTCATTAACATAGTTAATAGAAATAACCTTATCAGTCTTTTTGTTTCACCTTTAAAAGTTTTTTTTTTTTTTTTCACTACACAGAGTAAAAAGCACCCCGCCCCCATGATGAACTTAGAGTAGTGTACCATTTCCAATTTTTCAGAAACAACACTATTAAATTATTAGATGATTAATATGAATAACGCAATTGGATCTTTAATGGGCGAAACTGACACTCTATGTTCTGAAATGAAAAATGAGTCACCTTTTTGAATAACATGAATCAAATAAAGGGCCCCATGGAAAGTAAGAGGCAGTTGGCTATTAAGCACAATGAGTCATGCCCAATTATGCTACAACATTTTGGTCCGGGTGTAGCAGGAGCGTTCACATATAGCTCGCAGTAATCTGCCTCATGTTTTTTACGCCACAGAAAAAAGAAAAAAAATAGAAACATATTTCAACCAAAATAAATTGTGTGGAGTAAATTTGGTAATGGCTGATTGCATGTTTGAAGTAAAAATCTGATCTGGGCTGATTCTGATTATATATCCCTACAATAAATCATTTATATTCTACGATTTTTATTTTACCTTTACAATTCTTTAAGAATGTTCTAATTGCCATGAAGTACATCACTAGATATCTGACAATTACAGGAAAAAACAATGAAATAAATGTAATAACTTTTCAGATTTAATTGACAATCTAATTAATTCAGTAATCAGCTGATTGAAATAAGCAAATGGTTAGCACATGATATGCAACTTTCTCTGTGTGCTTTAAACTCCAAGCTGCAAAACGCACGTACAGACTTTCTCCAGCAACATGGCTCAGAAATACTAAATACTAAAAAATAAAAAATACAATCTCAGCCGTTCCTTAGCAATGCTAGTGATATATAAGAAGAACATATGTGACTTCTAGATTAAAGAGGGCCTTTTGTCTCTTGTCTGGAGGGACATCTTTCCTTTGTTAATATTGTCTTGTTTTTTTGTTTATTAATGTTGATTTCTTTATAAAATCTAGCAAAATATTACTAACATATTACTAACTTTGAGGTTTTGATTACTAACTTTTTAGATTTCAGCTTTTAGTTAAATTTGCATCCTTGTCATTGGAGAATGGAGAGAATAGTATTAGAGAAGGTGGTCACAGTAATTAAATATATTGTAGTGAGAAAATAATCACCACATTCAGATCCCCAGGCAATGTGAAAGTGAAAGTGACTACCCTTGTCATTGTGAAGCACAGCACAACACAACGATATTCAACCTCTGCGTTTCACCCAGCGTACACACACATGCTGCAGGGGGCAGCTATTGAAAGCGCCCAGGGAGCAGTGACGACCACCACTAGACCACCACTGCCCCCAATGTATGTTATCACTGCGTTGCCATATGATTTGCTTTAATGTTGAGATGTGTTGCTCAGTCCCCTGCCTTTAACCATTGAAAGAAATGCAAATAAGAACAGAAGCTCTGCATAGTTTTTCGCAGTTGGGAATTATACAGCAGGGAATCTACCTTCTGCAAAATAAATAAATAAGCAAAATGGAACGGGACATGCCTCTGCCACATATCTCTCACACCCTCTCAGGTTTTAATTAAAATTACAACATGGATCAGGGGACCTGCACACAGTAATAAAACAGAGAGTGGGATGAGAAAGTAAAGTGTCTGTACAAATGTGGTTAGAGGGATTTCACACGCTCTCCGCTCACTTGCTTCTGTCTCTTTGCCCTTTTCCTCTTTGCTAAACCAGGTGGATGCTGTCACACATGGGTACTTACCCTTTCACCGAATGCCTTCCCTGTTGATAACACCCAAAATTTAGTTAAAAGCCTATCTGTGTGATATAATGTATACAGTTCTTTTGATGCTTATAGCAGTTCAGTGTGGACACATTAGAGCATAAAGGGTTATGATTATGTCCCTCATTCCTTTAAAATTGTCTTTCAAGTGTTCATTTGTTTTGTCACGCTGTCTTGCTTTTACTTTGTCTGTAGTGACAACTGTCTGCTGAGATGCGCTATTTATGCTGATGAAAGTCTTAAATTAGTAAAACCTTTCAAAGCTGTTTGCTCCTATTTCTTTTTTGCAAACAGACAATTGTTTCACAGCTGCAGCACAGTTCTGGCTTTCTTGCCTAAAGAGCAGAGACTGATAAAATATTTACAGCCGCTTGTAACCTCTGCCATCAGACAATTTAATTTTATGGTAATACACATTAGGTTGTTTGATTTAATGGACTGTGCTGTCATGGAAAAAATGTTTAATTTGAGAACACAAAGAGTGGTTTGTTGTTGTTGTTGTTGCTTTAATATCTAGTTTCTTAGTGATTTGTGTCTGTTTCTTTACCTTCCCATTCATCACAGTTCAGATGCAGTGCAGTCTTGATGCCCTTCCCTGCGTCCACTGATGCAGTTCTCCCACAGAGGTAGTTTAATTTAAGCAGGGTGAATTGTACCAATAAACATTTCAACTGTCCCCACATTTTTATGAATTCGGGGCCTCATTTGGACTGCTATTGCGTCCATGTGGACAGCATCCTTAATCTAGTTAAAATAGCAGTGATTCACTTCATGACACTCCGTGTCATTTCTGAGGTCATGGCCTTTAAGAAGTGAGATTGAATTTGCTTTTCCTTTAGGGGTCAAAGATTTCTTTCAGTTTACAGGAAGCCATTAACATGGCTACATGTTTAGGGAGGAGACGTCAGTGGAAGTCAGCACATTCAATTATTCAGTTATGCCTTTGCTCTGCATGTCTTCCACCTGCTGGGGCAATTTTCAGTTCTTTGGAGGCACTGAGGGCCCATCTATATACTGTCCTCTTGCTAGCACTTCTTCAGAGGGCAGGCAGTTCATGGAAGTAGAGTCCTGGAGGAGTGGCAGCATAGTCTGAAGCGAAAGGAAGGATGAAGCATAATGTCAGCCTGCAAATATAGCACTGAAATCTGCCTGGCCACCTGGAAGTGATACAGCCATGTCAGGAGCGTGTGTGGCAGGCCTGATGGATGAGGCGCACACACCAGTCAATCACAAGAGCTCCCATTTCCCGTAATAGATCAGCATTCGTCCTGTGAGAGCTGACCACTGCTAGCTGCGCTTCACTGGGGCCCTTGAACTGAAGGCCCAAACTCCAGAAGTCCACTCTGAATAGAAGCTATACAGTGAAAGATCTGTTATCTCCACTTTCAAAGCATGACCTTTCTAACAGGCCAGCCTCGCAGCTTCACAGGGCTAGCATGATGATATCGTTATTGTGATAAATTATGCCACCATGCCAGAATATATTATGGGGAACCAGAATATAATATTATGAGGAACCAGGCAGATTATCCATTACTTGACATAACCAGCAGGGGTGTTTTAAATGACACTTTTCAGAGTTTTGCCCTTGGTCCTTTGGTTTCTAAGCAACAGTTTGGTTTATGTCAAGGTTCACCTTGGAAAATTAAACAACTTTAAACCTAGATAACTATTAAAAATTGCACTTCTACAAATGTGTTGCCTATTTTAAATCATAATCCAGCCATATTTCATGTTTCATATTTCATCACAGTTTTGACAGCAATTGTTACACTTTCGTTCAGCAACATCTGCCGATCGTTCCCTTTAGTGGGTTTTATAAGCTGATTTTGGCTGGAGAACTTTTTATAAACTCCTATTTATCATTCATGTAGTGTGCTGTTACTGTTATAGACTATAGCACTCTGTTTCTTAAGAAGTCCAGCTGTCTGTAATAAGTCTACAAAATTGTGCCTTGCCCATCTTTTCACAAAATGTTGCCTTTCTTCATTCATCTTTTACATTTTAATGTGCAGCATTTGCACTATTAACAAGTACTCCATTTTAAAAAATTAGTTTCAGACCCTTCTGATGAAGAGCCATTTCCAAGAACTGCTTATATTTCTGACTTGCTCGTTGGTGAATGTGACCAAAAGACTGTTTTATGTTTTCTTTAGCATCAGAAACCTGAAATCTGATCCATCATAATGTACTTCTTTACAATTTATATCAAAATATGAGTCCAAAGCATTCATATCCATCACATAGGATAAGCTGGGATGCTGTATGGTGCACTTGGATAGAGCTTTGCGTGTAATTGTATCCCACAAGCATTTGTACTTGGATCACAGGCACTAAAGCTGTCTGTGTTGCACAGAGACAGAGCCCTGAACCAACACAAACCAAAATCACTCGCTTTCCACCATGCCAGTAAAATGCTCTGTTGCGACTGTGCATATGGTTGATCACTCAGCTATGGAAATGCAGGACCCAAACTCATGCTGCAAGGATTTGCATAATTGTTTGCTTTTTCTGTTGTAATCACAGTGTCCCTTGCCCCTGGCACTTTTTTGTTGTTGTAATGCTATCCAGTGTGTGCTTTTCTTCTCAGATATGTGGGTATTTGTGGAAACATTGGAATTGTATAAAGCAGTAGCATAAGACTTTCCATGAGACATCTTTCTAAAGAGGCAGATGGGCCTTGGTTAAAGAGATTAAGGTTTTAAACAGTGTTATTCAAAACACTAATTTCTACTGTGTTTGCCTGGAGGTGTCCGTTTCATGGTGCACTCTCATCTTGTACTGGTAAATTGAGGCCATTTCACACCACTGGGTAAAAGGATTGTGATAAATAATTGTGTTCCAACTGTGTTGTAGTAAATGATGAAGGTGTTCATTTCCTAAACTCGTGTGTAGCTTTAGCTTAGAGAAGAGAAAAGGTTCCTGGATGGAGTCGTACGCAGTGTTGGACTGGAACAGCAGAGCATGTGTAATCAAAGCATGATTGGATTTTTTTGCCTTAGAGTGTCTGTCAATTTCAGAAAGCTTTGGGGCATCCAGGTCCTGCTGATTCCACAGCAATGCAATTGTTATGGTAACATTGCCTTTCATTTTGCTCATTATTCCACATCTTTTGTGGATATTTAATATCATCTGTGCAGGTCATTCTCATGTAGGGGTTCTAACTATGACGGGTAGCAGTTTTAGATGTGATTCATCTCTTTCCCTACCAACATGCTCCCTCAGTGACCTCAGAACACTTTCCTTTGATTTAGCTTGTATAAATCAGTAAAAAAGGTGTCCTCAAACCTTGTGAAAGAAAAGATTACTGAACGCTGCACCATGCTGAATGCCACCACATCCTTAACGCTTTTTATTTTACATGCATGTTTTTCATACCACAATGAATTAAGAAGCTGTGGAAGCCGTGTTTCCAACTTGTTAAAATTTAAACATATTTAAACAAGTCATGCAGAAATGGCAATTTAATGTTTCAGCAAACATTTTTCTTCTTGAAATACATGTATTTTTAGCATGTGAGGTTCATTTATATTGCAAATTATTCATCTCTGTCAGAATTATGCAACTTAAACAAACCTGGAACAATCCTGTTTTGTATTATGTCACTGTTCTGTGATAGGAAGCTTGTTTCGTGTTAATACTGAGTAAATATACAACAATGTCTGGCTCCTTTATTCTAATGGCAGATTTCATTCAATAATGATGTATTACCTGAGATGTATCTAGGTAAAGCAGTCCAGAGGCCCATTCTTAAATGTTTTTTTGCTCTCAAAATCAGTTACTATAGACCAAAAGTAACTGCAACAATACCAGCTTTGATGGCAATGGGAGTTTAATCATCTCTTCCATAAAATCCTTGCTATGGAGTGCGTCCTCATAATGAAACAAAAATTTGTACACAAGTACAGAATGTATTTTTTTTGTTACAGTGGGTGAATTAAAAAGGATAACTCCATTATGCATGCAGTTTAACTCAATAGCCAGCAAGCAATTTGGCTCAACTCTAGCACCTTTATTTGACTTTCACAGCTGCTTTCTACAAAAGGGCATACGTCTGTGAGCCGAGATTGTGTGTTTGTTAGTCATCATGCTGGCACAGAAAAACCAAGACCTAGGCAGATAAAAGGAATTGGACAGACAGGCTGATTCTCTCTGGGCATCAGCCACTGCCTCGCCCTTTATGTGCTACTTATATGCCAGCTTCTGACTTCACGTGTCCTGTCCCCCTCAACGCTGCTGGGTGGACAAAAGCACTCCTGATTCTCTCCCTGACTGACCACCAGCCCCAAGATAACCTCTGTAAGCAGAAGTTAGCAAAGGCCAGGGCTGCGGATGGACTGATGTTTATCTTCTGGAAGGAGTGAGAGGAAAGACAGATGGGTTTGGCTGGGGGCAGATGTTTGGAAATTAAATTCAGTTCATGTCTTCTTTCTCTGTGTGACCACAAATCACAAGGCAATTGTTTATTTAGGCTTTCCAAATAGAAGAGAAAAGCATTTAACTGATTATGTCAGTAATAAGAACCAGTTGGGATTGCTGGATATGCCACATCTGATATGCAGCTTTGTCTCAGGCTTATTGCTATAGGACCTTTGTATTAATTTGCTTTCCCTCTTTTAGATCTTCATAGGAAATTTTAGGAAATGCTGGGTCACTAATCAATATGGGTAGTGGTGAGGTTCAGGGCACTGGGAGCTTATGAAAGGTGTTCTCTTTGAGAGATCTCTCTGAGCATCTTTTATTCATGCAATTTGTGCATAAGAAAAAAAAAAGCAGAGAGATGGAGCCTTCCAGAGATAGACAGGGACAGGCTTTTCAACATGCCCAAAAGCGCTACTCTATAAAAGCTCACCTTTCTGCTGTCCTGAGCTTCGAGAATAACTCTGCTGCCCTGCCTGTGTACCTGGATGTGGGGGGATGATGTGTGTACAGCATGCCTGAAACTACTGCATGATGAGGTGATGACATTGATTCAGTGAGCCTTAGTCAGGGATAACGTTTACTCTTGACACGTGGTAATGCCAAGGCCGATGGCTGGATGAGATTTATTTATTTTTGATACTTGGCAATTCAGATGCTGTTATAATCGTTCTCATACCTTGCCTTAAGTTTCACAGCCAGAAGTCATAATTTTTGCATAACATTTTTCAACCACTCTTCATCCTTTAGAATCAAACAGGCTGTTTGTATTGCTGGCCGTTAAAACTGGTTTATGTGAGTGGCCTCTTTTCTGATTGACTCCCATGCATTGTGTCTTTGTCCAAGCTG
The DNA here is from genome assembly GCA_017165825.1 of Hepsetus odoe. Taxonomy (NCBI): domain Eukaryota; kingdom Metazoa; phylum Chordata; class Actinopteri; order Characiformes; family Hepsetidae; genus Hepsetus; species Hepsetus odoe. The sequence goes on along the minus strand of CM029375.1, from coordinate 16,785,857 downwards.
AAACAATCCTTGTAACTTGGCTGTGAATGTATGGCACTATCCAATGGCAGCTGGAAAATCCTGTGTGTGTGTGTGTGTGTGTGTGTGTGTGTGTGTGTGTGTGTGTGTGTGTGTGTGTGTGTGTGTGTGTGTGTGTGTGTGTGTGTGTGCGCACGTGTGTGTGTGCATGTGTGTGTGTGCGTGTGCTTGTGTGCATGTGTGTATGTGCGTAATGTATGTATTTGGCAATATGCAATTCATAGATGTTTTTTTTTGTTTAAATATATATGTCAGTTATATCTCAGTGCAAGAATTTTGCCCATATAATGCAGCCCTTTTGTGTGTGTTGATTTTTGGAACATAAAAATTGACGTTTTTTTATGCTGCTGTTTGGGGGATTTTCTTCTGACATTCTGACATGCACTGGCTTTAAGCTCATACTGTTGGCATGCTGTCTTACTGATGGGCACATTGTACATTAAACTGATGCTTATGTCTGTTAGCTATCATATGTTTCTTTTATTGGTGATATTTTTATGGAGGGAACACTGGGCATAAACTCTAATTGGCCTAATCATTTTACTAGCTGTGTCATAAATAAGCCTGCCTGAAATGTAACTGCACATACCAGAAATGAATTAACCACATCATCCCAATGTTCAGCTTCTTTTCAACCTAGTGGCAGTGATTCTGGAATTAATTAATGAAGACATTAACAGAAGTGTGTGCCCTTTCTCATTAGAGAGCACAAGGTCTTTGTCTGTCACTCTTTGACCACCACCTGCCAAACAACACGCACACACATACACAGATTGAGGTCACGATTGAACAGAAGCTCTCCCTGACAGTTAGGACAGATTGTTCCCTTAGCCTTGTAGATAGAAAAAGCTAATCCTAAAGCCACAGGTAACAGCCCTGGATAAAACTCACTTTAATCAGTGCAGATCAGTCAACTGCCCGCTGCGCTCCCTAAGCCTTCTAACTTATCCTGTAAAGTTTGCTTGTTTCACCAGCGCTCCATTTGGCCCTTATTCTTATTATTTATTTAATACCCCTTGGTGAGCCATTTATGGTCCTACCAGAAGTGAAGATGTGTGAAAGCAGAAGTTAATGAAAATGTTCCTTGGATCTATTTAGCATGAACCTCATTGATCAAAGAGTTCTCCCAGGGATAAAACATGGAGAGTGGAGAAGAAAAAAAATTAAGCAAAGTACAAGTACATTTTCCTTCAGAAGCTACAAGAAATTATTGCTTCATGCTAGTAGTAATTATTCAGGAGCTTACAGAACATACCCTTCATGTCTCACATGCAGTTCTTATGTGCAAATGGCCCTGTAGATTTATGCTCAAGTGTAATTACATACTGTATGAGACAGGTGAACAAAATGGTGAGAATACCAGACATAAAAAAGGTTAAACTAGAATAATAGGCATAAGAATGGCATCAATTTTAGTTACATAATTATACTTTCTTGCTTTGTCTGTAAGAGGTATTTTAATAGCAATCATTTTAAGGATGAGAGATTTTAAATGGTTTAATGAACTCTCCAAATTTCAAGAATAACCAAAGATATTATAGTATTAGAGTTGTTCATGCTCACTGAAAAGAAAAGAAAAGAAAAGAAAAAAGAAAGAAGAGAGCTTGAAAATTAATTGACCTACATATAAAACTCTTTTGTTTTAAATATATATGAACTGTAACGCTGGGGTGGTGTGAGTAGGATGTAAATGCATAGCCGGGATGCTTGTTCTCAGCTTTATTAAGCATAGTGAACGTAAACAAAGATACAAGCTAAAGCGCCGCTGTTACAACGGAGATCACTTGTGTGAATGACTGATGCTCTGCTCTGACTCATTGGGGCTTATAAAATCTGTGCCCTGATAAGCCCAGGTGAGCTCAGTCAGAACAGAGCGCCATCTACCGTGACATGAACACATGCTTACTTGCAAATTTCTGAATTTACAGAGTACCTGATTTAACCTAATTGAAGCCTTTATGTATATATTTGTATTTCTATATTTGTCAGTTATTAATATTTACTAAGAATAGAATAAAAGAATAAAAAGCTTCTTTATCTGTTTTTCTCAGGTACCTGCAAGTGTGTATAAAAGTCCTAGCAACCTAGCCAAGTTGTGCAAAGCTATTTATCTTCGTGACAAACATGTTTCTTCATTTAAACCCATTCTAAAGAATAAAAAACAAATGTAAAAATTCTTTTTTTGATTTCTTGTAAGGTGGTTAGAAAATAAAAACTTTTCTTTCTGACTTCTCCACGATGCCTCTGTTATATAATAAATATCATGTCATTGCCATTATTGCTAATAAAATTTTGTTCAGGTGTTCTTCTGCTGCTAAACTTGCACGTTATATTGTTTCAGTTACATGATGTAATGGGTCATCATCACCTGTTAAGCCTCACTCTTCTACAGAAGCATTGCTTTACATTGATGATGCGAACAGTTGCCCCATACAGATTGCCCTCCTCCCTTTCATGGAGACCAAGCCAGACTCTAAATATATCCATCAGCTGAGAGGCTGGCTGGACTTCAGATGACCTTACAGTGTGATGTAGGGTAGAGAGGCCCCCTAGCTTCACAAGCCGACCTTAAAGCTTCACATCCAGGCCTGTGAAATAGCTGTAGGTCCTGTCTGCGCTGACTTGACTCTGTTCACAGTCCCTCACCTGTTTCTCTTACACCCCCACAGATGTGCACTCACACTTTTCACGTGCACGCAGTGCTGCTGCTCATTTGAAAACTTGAACACAGTTTGAAGAATTCAGAACGTTCTGCTCCATAAACAGAATTTTACTAATAAACTAAGTAAACCACTAAACAAAAAGAAGGTACACTGTCTAGTTTATTTGTGCTCTTATACAGCTCACAACCAAGTAATTGAGCTAATTTCCAAACTCACTTTCCAAGCTTAGCTGAGTGTGGGCTTTTCTAAAAACCAAAATGCATCAGCTGTTTGAAGTTATCACACTGAGTCCCTTCCACTGGGTTTTTATTGACTGTTCTTTCTTTAAAGACTACATGTTCTTTCCCAAATCTTTCAGATAAATAGGTTCTGCAGCTGCGTGAAATCAAATTGAGCTTAGTCGTGAGTCATGACACATAATGTCTTGCCAGTGACACATAATGTTTTGCCATCATTAGCTTATCATGTCACACCCGCACTGGCCCATAAATGGCAGCTTTGGTTGGCTAAAAAAACAAGCAGGAATTTGCTCAGAAACAGGTGATTGACCCCTCCCCTCAGACACTGATCTGACCTTATTGGGCCTGTCACTTCTGCTCAGTCTGTGCTTCAATACTGAGCTCCATTAACACCAGTTATTTTCCAACCGTCAGAGTGCTGAAGGCTTCCTTTACTGGTATTGGGAGATATGCAGATATGACAGTGTTTTGCTCTTGAAATAAAAAAGTGTCAATGAGCATTAGACCTGACAGAGTAGAGAGGGAGGAATACTGTTCCCTATGAAGTAAAAAATACAAAATCATGTTTTTAGTTTGAGTGTTCCAATTGCTATTCCTATCAGTTGATTTGAATGTATAGCACCCTTTTACATTGTGTTGAACCACCAATAATCATTGCAGGATACAGAAGTTCATGTGGTGTCTTAACAAATATTAAATCTGAGTCTTAAATATTAAGACTGATGTGTCAGATCCGGCTGGGCATCAAACAAGTGGAAATGCAGACAGTATCAGATTGGGTGGCTTCAGTCACAAAGATAAAATCTTCACTCCTTACCTCGCCTCTCCCCAGCTTGCTGGATGCCTCTCTGAGAGCCCCCACTGTAGGCACCAAGGGGGTGGAGAGGGGTGTGGATTTTCCATCATTTCCATCCATTTAAAAGCAAACCCAGTTTTGTCCATAGAGATGAGACATAGTGTAGTGTTGGTGTATTGCATCTGTTGAAGCATATTGTAATATTGGCAGCTCTGAGGGACTGGGCTATATCCCAGCATGCATAGTCTTTTCCTGTTTTTGTGCAGTAAACAATGTCATCTAGATTTATATGGCAGAACTGATACAGTCCCTGCCAAAAATATTGGAAGGGCAAGGTAGTAAGAATCAGAAAAGCAGAACAAAAACAAACAGTGATGAACCACTAAACCACTAAATCCTTCATGATGAAAGGTTTATTCATGTCAGAAGCATTTGTTCATTGTGATATATAAACAAGCTATTAACTTTTAACAATACCACTGAATTCATGGGTCATTAATATCAAACGATGCTAGAGATGCACAAGCCAGTGCCGGTCCCAAGCCCAGATAAATGGGGGGGTTACGTCAGGAAGGGCATCCGGTATAAAACTTTTGCCAGATCAATATGCGGACATCCAAACAGATTTCTATACCAGTCGAGGCTCAGATTAAGAACAAGCGCCACCAGTGATGTTAGCCTATCGGGTGCTGGTGGAAATTGGCCTACTGTTGGCAAAAGGAGTAGAAGAAGGGGAGGAAGGCATGTCCAGAGGCAGGAAGAGAGATGGAAGGGGAGGAGAGTGGAAGTGAGATTAAGAACTTTGAATGTTGGCAGCATGACTGGTAAAGGGAGAGAACTAGCCTGGCCTATGGGACAAATAGTTTGAATCATTTGCATGCCTCATGTCTAATTTTGTCCAGTCACACTGTAAGTGATCTGTAAAAGCAAGAAAAAAACTACACATTTTATTTCATTTCCAAAACTTGGTTTTATAAATTAAAATAAAGTTCCTGCCTGTGTTTTACTGCTACAAGTTCTATGGAAGCAATGTGTTAATTAGCACTACAGAAAAATAGAAGCTGGGTCTGAGAATGTGTCAAAAAGTCTTACATACTTGCGATACTTAGAGCTACTTTCTGAGATAAAAATATGGCCCTTATATTTCACATATATATTAGTCAAAGCAGACAGCCACAGATGCACATAAAGAATTGCATTTTTTCTTTTAGTGTGATTAAAGAAATCATGTAGAGCAGTTTGAACAAGAGCTTATTACATGCTGTCAGTGTGACAAGGCTATAAAATGCAAAATGGGGATGGGAGAGGTGGAGGTTTAAAGGATTACCATAATTTATAGTTAAAGGCAGGCCCCCTGACAGACATGTCACATTAGTCTGATGGTGGGGTCATGGCACCCACCGAGAAATAAGAGTGCTGCAGTTACCATTGCAGTTAGGGACAGAACACATCGCCGGTTATGGAAACACATCGGTACCCTGGATTAATCACCAAAGATCAGGTATCAGGTAACTAAAATCAGGTATGTTTGATGAACAGAGCTGTACTTGATTCACCAATGACTGAGAAAGCTGTGACATCACTTTCACTTTCACTTTAAACATCAAGAAGGAAGTTATTACACAAGTCAATAGGCCTCTTGTGTAAATGGATATCCAGTATAATGGTATAAAAGGAAATATTGTTTTATTTATTAAACAAAAGTACAGTATATGACATATAGAAACCACATAATAATATCTATTAGTACGTTTTGATCTCCTGCTTATAAAATATAAATCTACATTTTAAAGGTTATTATTGCTATAAAATAAAATTTTTTCATGTATTCCCAGTTTATGAAGTGTATTGTTTTGGTTTCTAGCTTAGGGTTTTTTTCAAATAACAGCTTTTTATAAGAAGCACACACTTTTTAAGGGGCAGGTTAGGTACAGAAATAGATAAATAGAACAGAAAGTAAAAGACTAAGGTGAGTGATCAACATTTTGAAATACGACACACGATAAATTTTCTCTTATTTACATTAAGGTCATCTTTATGTCAGTTTTGTTTTTTTTTTGCCACAAACTGCTTTTCCTCCACATTTTACAAGCGACTTGTAAGAAGGCTCCTTCAATATTGATGGGTTAGTAAGGAATGACATACATCTCAAATATTGACATGTTTTCAACTTAAATGCTCAGTTAAAATCCATACTAGAGGAATGATTTTCTATTACTTTGTGTGTTTCTCAATTGACAACAAGGTATAGATGTTGAGGAAGTTTAAAAAGGCATTAACTGAATGCTACTTTATAATTTTTGTGGGGTTTTTTCATGAAAATCAGTCTTTACCCATTTTTACTCCCTCTAACCCAGCTTTTTAATAGGCCTGCTCCAGTGACAGGCAACACAGATCCCTCTGTTTAACTGTCTGTTAAACAGGCAGTTAACCTTGGCCACAGGAAAGTCAAGGACTGACTGAACAAATAAGATGCAAAAATCAAGTTCAAAATGTGAAATTTTAGGCTATTTTTTGCAGCCATGGGAGGAAGTGAATATAATGAGCATTGATTTACTCCAGGTCAGTCTCATGAGAGACCTGCGATCCATAAATTATTCTTCATTCTTCTCCCCATGCTACTGACCTGCTAACCCCAGAGCAATAAAAAAAAGAAACAGTTCCAATTCAGTGAGGACACTCCACAACCCTGCGTTGTGTTTGAGAGCACTTGGTTTTGACTTTACTGATGTGGTCTGAGTGGAAACTGTGAAATATACAGGCAATGAATGGCTGACCCTTGTTAAAGCAGCTTTTTTCTTCTGTCCTGCTGCATCACCTCAGTGAGACAGGGACATGATAGTCTAGTAGGAGAGTTTAATAACTGTTTGTTCTTTGACCTGCAGCCCCTCCTGTCCAGCTCTCCCACTCAGCAATAGAGGTCACCCTTCATGACCCATTACTGTCCAAGCCATGCAGTGGACACAACTGCAGGAACTTGCTACATGATCTTACTGGGGGGAGGTTCTGCCTCAGGACCTTATTGAAGACCTCGTTATACTGCTTACATAGACCTGGATGGTTATTATACCTCTCAGAGTCCAGTGATGGTCACCTTGTCCCAGAAAGGGTGCTAAAGTAGTGTGATTAGCATACTGATCATAAAAAAAGGTGGCAGTGGAGTGATAAAATGAAAGGAGGGATGGGATGGAATCATTTCATGTCCACATTAATGCCCTGGCATTAAAGGCTGGTCATGTCAAAGGTCAGTGCCGGCCGCCCTCCCCCCTCGCTCACTCCCTCACTCACTCTCACTTTTTCTCTCGCACACTCTTTATCGTTCCATTAATTCTCAATCTCTGTACATTTTTTACTTCCATTGTGATTTAACTTGACTTTAGATAGCCTTGAGCCATAATTAAATCATTAGCTATTTTGTTAACTAAACATTTAAAGTTCTGTGTTAGCATGACTTGTTTCACTGGAATAAAATATGTGATTTGACCCACATTGACGCATTAGTATTAGTAGATGCAGTTTTATTCATGTGTTTCTGACTGGCAAGTAATTCTTCACACATATACATGCTGAATCAAATTATAAGGCTTGGCATGTGGGGAGTCAAGGACAGACAAGACAAAAACAAGCTTCTGACAACAACAAAGAGAGTCACCAAAGAATGCTTTCTTTCCTCGCCTTACAGCTAACATTAACACTTGCAAGCAAATCCTCATAAAATCGGCTTGACAACAGTGAAGCAGCACGCGCTCACAAACTTTCGCTGTGAGCTCATGAAAGGCCTGACAAACATATGCTCTGTGTGTTCGTGAGGGACGACAGAAGCTCCAGCGTTCAGCAGTGCACACACTGGGGGAGAAGAGTGGAGAAGCTGTGAGACCTAGGGGCTGTGGTGCAGCATGCCAAACAGCATTGCGCGTGTGTTTGTGCGTGAGTGAGTGTGTGTCAGTGAATGTTCACCTAATTGCCTGTTTGCTGAAGAAGATCTAGGCTGCTCAGCTGAAAGATGCCATGTTACAGTGAAAGGCACACTATAAAATGGTAAAGTGTGTTGGCTGGGACAGAGACGTGATGCTTTGAAGAGTTCATCCTGCTACAGCAAGTTTGCAGTTGCAAGCCCATTCCCTAAGGAATAATGCCTTTCTGTGTTTTGCTGAACATGTAATGCTGTTTTGCTACAAGCAGACTTATTCTCAACTTATAAGAATCAGGGAATTAACTTCTTTTTCTGGTTAAATCTCATGCAGACTCTTTTGCTCATTACAGCCTGCAAAGAATTCGTTACAAATTGCCTCTATGTTTTATAGTGCCCATATATATGGAGAACAAGAGTTTACAAGCTTTTGTAATCAGTGTGTGGACGATGCGTAGAAACTAACCTAACCTATTTTTCATTTGCTGTGCTTCTTCTTCTTCTTCTTTTTCTTTCGGCTGCTCCCGTTTAGGGGTCGCCACAGCGGATCAACTGTCTCCATTTCTTCCTTTCTTTTGCATCTTCCTGCTTCAAACCGACCACCTGCATGTCCTCACTCACCACATCCATAAACCTCCTCTTTGGTCTTCCTCTTCTCCTCTTTCCTGGCAGCTCCATCTTCAACATCCTCCTTCCAATATAATCCTCGTCTCTCCTCTGAACATGTCCAAACCAACGCAACCTTGCTTCTCTAACTTTGTCTCCAAGACTTCTAACCTGAGCTGTCCCTCTAATATACTCATTTCTAATCCTGTCCATCCTCGTCACACCCAACGAAAATCTCAGCATCTTTAACTCTGACACCTCCAGCTCCGCCTCCTGCCTTTTCGTCAGTGCCACCGTCTCCAACCCATACAACATAGCTGGTCTCACTACTGTCCTGTAAACCTTCCCTTTTACTCTAGCTGGTACGCGTCTGTCACAAATCACTCCAGCCACTCTTCTCCACCCATTCCAACCAGCCTGCACTCTCTTCTTCACCTCTCTTCCATACTCGCCATTACACTGAACTGTTGATCCCAAGTATTTAAACTCCTCCACCTTTGTTACTTCCACTCCCTGCATCCTAACCACTCCACTTTCCTCCCTTTCATTCACACTCATGTATTCTCTCTTTGCCCTACTCACTTTCATTCCTCTCCTCTCAAGAGCATATCTCCATTTCTCCAGGTTCTCCTCAAGCTGCTCCCTACTCTCACTACAGATCACAATATCATCAGCAAACATCATCGCCCACGGAGACTCCTGTCTAACCTCGTCCGTCAACCTGTCCATTACTATTGCAAACAAGAATGGGCTCAGTGCTGATCCTTGATGTAATCCAACATCTACCTTAAATGCATCCGTCACTCCCACTGCAGATCTCACCACTGTTACACTGTCATCATACATATCCTAAACTACTCTCACATACTTCTCTGTAATACCAGACTTCTCCAAAATCCACAAAGGCACAATGCAGCTCCTTCTGACCTTTTCTGTACTTCTCCATCAACACCCTCTGAGCAAACGTTGCATCTGTGGTGCACTTTCTCGGCATAAAACCATACTGCTGTTCACTGATCCTCACCTCTTTTCTTAACCTAGCTTCCACTACTCTTTCCCATAACTTCATGGTGTGGCTGATCAACTTTATCCCTCTATAGTTACTACAGCTCTGTGCATCACCCTTATTCTTGAAGATTGGTACCAGTACACTTCGTCTCCACTCCTCAGGCATCTTCTCACTTGCCAAGATTGTGTTAAACAATCTGGTCAGAAACTCAACTGCCATCTCCCCTAAACATCTCCATGCTTCCACTGGTATGTCATCTGGTCCAACAGCCTTTCCATTCTTCATCCTCTTCATCGCTGCCCTTACTTCCATCTTGTTTATTTGCTGCACTTCCTGGTTAACTCTTCTCACATCATCCAATCTTCTCTCTCTCTCATTTTCTTCATTCATCAGCTCCTCAAAGTATTCCTTCCATCTGCTCAACATGCTCTGTTCACCTGTGAGTACGTTACCATTTCTATCTTTAATCGCCCTGACCTGTAGCACATCTTTCCCAGATCTGTCTCTCTGTCTAGCCAATCGGTAAAGGTCCTTTTCTCCCTCTTTACTGTCCAACCTCTCATACAATTCACCAAACACCTTATCTTTGGCCTTCTCCACTGCTTTCTTCGCCCTGCGGTTCATCTCCTTGTACACCTGTCTACTTTCTTCATCTCTCTGACTGTCCCATGTCTTCTTTGCCTCCCTCTTCGTTTGAATACACTCCTGGACTTCTTGGTTCCACCACCAGGTTTCCTTATCCTCTTTCTTCCTTCCAGATGTCACACCAAGTACATTTCTAGCCGTCTGCCTTATTACTTCTGCAGTAGTTTCCCAGCAATCTGGTAGCTCTTCAACACCTCCTAGTGCCCGTGTTAACTCCTGCCTGAATTCCACCTTACAGTCCTCCTCCTTCAGCTTCCACCACTTGATCCTCGACTCTGCCCTCACTTTCCTCCTCTTCTTGACCTCCAAGGTCATCCTACAGACCACCATCCTATGCTGTTTAGCTACACTCTCCCCTGTCACTACTTTGCAGTCTCTGATCTCTTTCAAACTGACCTTCCTGCAAAGAATATAATCCACCTGTGAGCATCTTCCTCCACTCTTATACGTCACCCTGTGCTCCTCCCTCTTCTTAAAACAAGTATTAACTACAGACATTTCCATCCTTTTTGCAAAATTTACAACCATCTGACCTTCAGCATTCCTCTCCTTGACACCATGCCTACCCATCACCTCCTCATCACCTCTGTTCCCTTCACCAACATGACCATTAAAATCTGCACCAATCATCACTCTCTCTCCCCTGGGTACACTCTCTATCACTTCATCTAACTCACTCCAGAATTTTTCCTTCTCTTTCATCTTACAACCAACTTGTGGAGCATAAGCACTAACAACATTCATTATCACACCTTCAACTTCCAGCTTCAAACTCATCACCCTCCCTGACACCCTCTTCACTTCCAAAACACTCTCCACATACTCTTCCTTCAGGATAACACCTACTCCATTCCTCCTTCTATCCACACCATGGTAGAACAGTTTAAACCCTCCTCTAATACACCTGGCCTTACTACCCTTCCATCTAGTCTCTTGCACACACAAAATGTCAACCTTCCTTCTCTCCATCATATCAGCTAATTCTCTACCTTCACCAGTCATGCTGCCAACATTCAAAGTCCCTACCCTCACTTCCACTCTCCTCTCCTTCTTTCTCTCCTTCTCCCTCTGGACATGCCTTCCTCCTCTTCTTCTTCTTCTTTGGCCAACAGTAGTCCAATTTCCCTGTAGGCTAACAGCACTGGTGGCGGTCGTTGTTAACCCGGGCCTCGACCAATCCGGTATGGAATTCTGTATCGTTGTTCGCATATTGACTTGGCAAAGTTTTACACCGGATGCCCTTCCTGACGTAACCCTCCCCATTTACCCGGGCTTGGGACCAGCACGAAGAAATACACTGGCTTGTGCATCCCTAGTGGCTGGGTTTTTCATTTGCTGTGCTTATAATGTCATAACCAGGAGTACATTTACATATGACTGCCCATTCAGCCTGCACTGTAAAGGTCTGTTAGCAAACTTAGCAGTGCATAGAAATCCACAAAGAGGAGCAGAGCCTCTTTTAATTTGCAAATAACAGCAAATAACTGTTTGTTTAGTAACTGCCTGTTTGTTGAGGAAGAGTGAGTCCTTACTACCGAAAAAGATGCCACAATGGAGCGGAGGCCAAGCTGAAGACTGTACAGTGTGACGTTGGAAAGCGAAGTGTAAAGAGTGCATCTAGACAGCATTCTAGCAGAACAAGCCTGCAATTTCATGCCTCTTCATTTCCTGACGACAAAGCCCCTCTATCTGTTACTGAGCATGTAATGCTGTGAAAAGACTCTTTTAGTGTAAAGAAAGTAGTGAATTATTTACGTCTTTAAGAGCTGGTCTTTTGAAGGCTCTCAGATACAAAGGCTAGCAGAGTGAATATTGATTATACGTCTTTCACAGCGAATTTCCTTCCTTGATTTTAAAGTGAGGCTCTTAAGCTGATGTGCATATTTGGCATTTCTGGTGCTGCAGTGCTGTAAAATATTTGATACAAGTGTCTGCAGGGTTTTTTTTTTTTTTTGTATTTGACTATTTATGAAGCCCAATCATTTATTTACTCTCCAAATCTGCTGTGAAAGCGTGTATGTGATATGAAAGTGAAAGTGACTATTATTGTCATTGCGAGGTCAAAGCACAGCACACAGTGAACCAAAACGAAATTGGACCTCTGCATTTTACCCATGCAAACACCGTGCAGCAGGGGGCAGCTATGAAAGCGCCTTACAAGCACTTAATGCACCTACTTGCAGAATCCAATTCTAATGATAGAATTTTAAAGGAAGGTTTCTGGTTTTCATTACGTCCAGCCAGGCGGCGTCTCACTGGAATATTGGCTGAATTCTTTCTGCTCTGCTTGCATACGGGTGATGACCAGCTGCCAATGGTTTGTTTGTAGCCTTTTGAAATCAATTGTAGCAATTGATTTCTCCCTGGACTTAAGGAGGTTTAACTGAAAAATTGCAAACCTCTTTGCTGTAAATTGTCTCAAATCTCAAACAACATTTAAGCAGTTTATTCTCAAGATGAGAGGAAAAAAATAGCAGATCTGCCTTCAGAAACACACATCTAGGCTCAGGGCTTCCCACCTTTTCCAATGAGCAGCCCACTCATCTGACCACGAAAGTTTTTATTTTCCAAAAGAAGATTAAAACAATCCATTCTTGTTTTCCAGAGTCATTAATGAGAGAAATGATGTTTGGCAGAATAGATTTAAAGGTTTAGACTCCGAGTGAAGGCACCCACTTCATTCTGACCAGTTTCCTTTTTAGTGCTTTGTGATCATTCATGATAGTGGATGTATGATCATTTTACACTGACTTTTGCAATGAAATCTAAACAAAATTAGTCATCATTTTACCAGATCAATGAAAACATCTGTTATGTTTGAAATAATGCAAAAGAAAATGATTGCCATTTTTATACAGGCATTGTGGACCACAGGCAACAAAAAAAACAGCAGCATTGTTCTAGATAATTATTGCACTGGGGTGTATGAATGGCAGCCATATCTCTCAATCACTGATCCTGATGAAATCCTACCATTGACCTGAGAGGAGATAGCTTTCATATGCTTGAGAGTACAAGTGGTTTGTACAGTTACACAACCATCTCCTGTCAGACAGAAACAGCAAAAGTATGTTTTCTTTAGACATGAACATAAATAACTCAACAGATTGTCTTTTTTATTAGCATTATTACATATATATATATATATATATATATATATATATATATATATATATATATATAATATATATATATAAGTGTAATATTTAATTTGGCTTTAGTTAATAAATGCATAATTTGCCACTGTAGGTGTATAAGCCTTCTTAAGATGAATTCATGTTCTTCCTTTCTTACAGTAGTGCTCAAAAAAGTGCTGATGATAAACCAGCTATTTGCATGTAAGAAAAAGTACCTTCCAGTCATATCTCTGCTCTTCACAATCTCACGACTGTGGTCATTTAACCAATGTGGTAAATTCCATGCCTTTCTGAAGCTGAATAATGCAAGAAACTGAAATGGAGGAAAGCGGCAGATGGACAGCAGCTTTAGTCTGAGCCAGTGGGCTGTAGGTAGACTCAGGGGAGCTGCTGACTAAAGATAGGGACCACTGGCAACTCCCACATATCCAGCATCTCTCTCTCTACTGTCCTTCACAGGTGCAGTGAGCAGTGACATCTGGCGAAAAGCCACTATATTATGATAAAAAATACAAAAAAAAGAAACAAAAAAACTAAAAGCTTGGGTTTTCTTATTTTTAGCACTTGAATGCTAGGATCCGCTTGGGTTTGAGGCATTGATCAGCATATTCTGCCAGTCTACATCCAGATGCTAATATAAAAAAAATGACATATTCTCCCAGGCCTGAAGCTGGATGGTCTTTGCCCCTAATAAACCTCTGTTTATTTAGTTCAAAATGGACTTTGTTAAACTCA
>CM029375.1:16559599-16767099 GCA_017165825.1 Hepsetus odoe | reverse complement strand
ATATGTATATATAGCTCTATATATGGATATCTTTCCTTGTGTTTTATATATCCTTTCTTTCTTTCTTGTTCTTTCTTGTTAAAGAGCCCTGTAACACCCGCATTTCTCATTCGTGGGATAATAAATGATTATTCTGTTCTGTTCTATTCTATTCTATTCTGTTCAAATCATCAGTTTGTAACTATTTGTGTAAAGGATTGAACAGGAGGTTTCTTTAAACATGAGCCTGTTAAACTGCTTCCAGAAAACCTGTTCAGTCTTCCCAAATAAGGGTAGAATAGGTCCATGGATACATAACAGTTAAAAAGTGTCTGTTAGAAGCTGCCAGTGATGTTCAACTGGCAGTTCTTCATCTTTTTGCAATTAATGGGCAGGACTTTCAATACTAATGGGTGGCATGGTTGCCCACGGGGTAGCACTATTGCCTCACAGTGAGAAGGTCCTGGGATCAATTCCCGGTCTAGGCAGCCTGGGTCCTTTTTTATGGAGTTTGCATGTTCTGCTTATGTTTGCATGGGATTCCTCCAGATTCTCTGGTCTTCTCCCACCATCCAAAGATATACATATAGAGTGGGTTGGAGATTCAAAACCTATCTGACCTGTTTCCCTGCTTTTTGCCCTGTGAGAGCTGGGATTGGCTCCACTGCCCACAATCCTATTCAGGAGCAAATTCTGTTCATTGCAATTTGCATGTTGTACCAGAACATGTCATGGACAATTACTGGGGTTAAATCAGTAACTCATACAGTAAGCACAGTTATCTTGATAAATCCTGTAATGAGCAGCACTTCTCCTCCCAGAAGGATGTTTAGGCCTTGTTCTCTGGGCATGTAAAAAAAAAAAAATAGGTGGATAGAATTCCCTATTGTGGTGGTGTATTTACAGTACTGTGCAAAAGTTTTAGGCAGGTGTGAAAAAATGTAAACAAAGAATGCTTTTTTTATCCATCCATCCATCCATTTTCTGCCGCTTGTCCCAAACGGCGTCGCGGGGGAGTGCTGGGGTCCAAACCAGCATTTTGTTGATTGATGAAAATAAATGATAAACTCTTCCATTTTTGAAAGTATTCTTTGTTTACAGCATTTTTTCATACCTGCCTAAAACTTTTGCACAGTACTGTAGTTTTAGTATACTGTTCACATAATAAAGTTGGTCCTTCCAGGTTATTTATTATATTAGTGAGTACAGAATACTACATACATATTTGGAGACAGAGCTCACTTTTAGAAAGTGAGGCATGGTGAATGATGGAGAATTATTTAGTTAACACTTTGTGCTGGAAGGTGTCTGAAGTTAATTCATATTTTAGAGACAAAACATGATTTAATGCTGGAGTCTGTCAAGGTAATAAATGTATTTTGTTCAGTTTGTTCAGGTGAACAGATTCATCATTTGGACCTGATTTCTCTTTCTCTGCATGCCTCCTGAATCGTTTCATGTGGTATTTGTCCATGACATGGTAGAGGAGGCAGGCTGATGTTCATTGCTAGATGAGTTTGACAGGGAGCTAATGGGAAGCTTTCAGCCATTCAGTCTAAACTTTTTGTTTCAGCCTGTGTATCATAGAGATATTTAATCCTCTAAACCTCTGCATTCATTTTATCATATTTTAATATTTTATCACTTTATCATCATTTTATCATTTACATTAGACATTTGAATGGGCTTTTTTGTTAAATGAACAGCACTCATGTCTCTAATACTACTTTTAAACCTATAAGCTTGTCCATTCAAGGCCTTGTCATGACCCTGAGTGTCTGTACATGTTTTTAATTCATTTTTTTGAGTGTTTTCCCTGCTCTGTCCTCACAATAAGGACCCTGACCAGAGGCATATTATCTGCCCCCTGATGCTTATTGTTCATAGTGATGGGATCTATAATCATTACTAAACTCAATGACCAGGGCTTCTTTAGAAAATAATGAGGCTCTGGAACACTGTAGTAAAGTAAGCTTTTCAACACTGGTTTTCAACACACCAGGATAGATTGATTGACCATAACTTGACAAGGTCAATCCTTAGAAGCTTCTTTCTCACATTAATATGAAGAAAACTAAAGCCAGGTCTATCTCTGAAGTTCAGAGGGCTTTTGAGGGCTTTCAAGAAGGGATTAATAAGACAATTCATCTACATTTCCATGCTCTATGTGCTGCTGACTCTTTGGTGGAGTCAAAGATTCTCTCATCAGGTAACTTAAGAGCTTTGTAAATGGTTTCTCCTTGTCTATCTGGATTTCATCCTTCCTGTGTTTATTGTCATGGAGGCATCGCTAGTTTCTGTGGCTGGTGCCAGAAGTAAAAGTCAGGGTAGAATCTGTGGCTAAGCTTGCATAAGTTTGTATGCACCTTCTCAAAATTGGTTTCTTAAGCTCCTTTTAAAATAGAACTGTAAAATGCAGACATACATATGCTTGCCCCTCAAGTTGTTCTTGATTTTCATCTCCATAGTTTCTGTCTCCAGGGATTGTATATGGAAGCAGTTATCGCAAACACAAGTATCCATAAAATCCTCCAGTGTTTAAAAATTTTATGTCTAAAATACTTAATAGAGCTTGCATTTCTTTCTGTCACTGGATGGAAGAGTAAAGAGGTGGCTCAGAAGGAGATAAAGCTCAAAGAATGATTAAAGTGCTTAAGCAAATGCAGACACGGGAAAGGAACTACAGTAACTTGCCAATTAAGCAAGATACGAAAGAACAGTTTGCCTGCTGAAGTTTACATCCCAATCAACCACACAGAAGAGGACAGTAATCCTCCACTTGGAGGGTAGACTAGGAATCAGAGTGCTGATCCAAGTAGAATAATAAACAAGCTTAACATATTGATCCACAAAACCTGCTAGAATACAGTGTCTTTGTGGGCAGCATCTAGCTGAAAGCAGCAGATAATGGCTACAGGCTATCAGTAAAAAAAAAACAACAAAAAGAAGCTCTTTAAAAAGGTTTCTTTAAACATGGTATAGAAAAACCAAAAGAGAACCTTGCAGTGGATTGGTCTTTTAAAGATATACTTGCTGGCACCAAAAATGACTCACTCTTGAACTGCTGATAAAAAAACTGGTGGAATCTGAAATGAAACCATGATGAAAACAACAAACTTTTGAATAAAATAAAATCCAGTGGGAGTTCTACAGAAAATGTAAGAGAATACTTAACATACGCCGTACACAGGCAGCATGGATTGATGCCTCGACTTGAACTGTATTTTGTCCAATGAATGTAATTTCCTTCTTAACAGTAACCTTTAAGTAATCCATTACAGTTGACTCTTATTTCAAGGTAAAATCAATGATGTCTAACTTCCCTCTCAAAATAGATCTCACTATTCAGTACCATAGACCATGTGCTGTCTTTCTGTTCACAAGGAGAGCCATCTGATCAGGACATGACCTTTAAAAGAAGAACTAAACCTCAGGATTTAATTTCCAAGGATTTTATCAGTAGTTGCATGAATCATGAATGAGCTTGAAGTTGCAAGGTATGCTTAAGGCACCCTACTTGCTTATGAAAGTCTTGCAAGGGGCCTGTAACTATAGGGGCTGGACTTACTGATTTTTAGAGCTTGTCAGTTTTCTTTCCTTGGTTTTACCTAAGGGTCAGTCAAAGCTTTATTTCTCATTTGCTCAGACACATCGTTATTTTACAGACCACCAGGAGGGACAGTACAGTTCCTATGGAATAATAAAAGCCAAAGACCAGAGGGTCAAATTGACAAAACCACTTATTACACCTGGTTTGTAGGACACACTCGCTGTGACCTCTCCCTGAGCCAGAGCATGAAAGGTTAATTCCTCTTCTCTCCCTCACCTCTCTCTGTCTCTCTCTCTCTCTCTCTCTCTCTCTCTCTCTCCCTCTCTCACACACACACACACACATGCGCACACACACACACGTGGACGTAAAAGTCACGTCCATCTATGGACTTGCAGAAGATTGAAGTGGCATCTCTCCCCAGAAAGCTGTATTAAAACCGTGCAGGTCACTGTTGCTGCTGATAAAGCAGTGTCAGCTAAAGTAATATAGTAGCCCTTCCACATCTCTTTCTCTCTCTCTTTAGCTTTGAGTACCTGCTCTTCTGTTTCAATTAAACTGACCTTGAGCATGGCGCGCAGGTTTCTGAAGAAGCCCCATTTATCCAGTCAAATTGAGCCGTCTCTCAAAAGCAGTGCCTGACTTTCACTACACCCACATCATTCCACTCTTTTATAACCTCTACAGTGAGTTCCCATACCATATACCCCCAGGTTTCTGTAGATACAACCTATTTTTCTTTAATCATAACTCACATACTCATTTGATGCTTCTCTTTTTTTAATTGTAAATATTTCCCATCCTTACACATCTTCAGTCTTTTACATTCTTCATGTGGGCCCCAAATACAAGGACAGAGAAACTGCTAGCAGACATTTTTATCATGGCTTGGCTTTCATAACCTGTCATTGGGCCTCATGGATCTGCCTAAATTAACCACTTTAAGTTTTAATCTAAGAATGGATGAATGTATATTGCACATTTTAATAATAAGGGATGAGTCTGCACAAGATTCTATCCCATTATCTATGGACCTCTACAGGGATGTTTATTGAAATTAAGTTACACTAACAATGTCATTAACTTTCATTATCTGCCCCATTAACAATAGTTGTAGAATGTTCATACAGAGTAAATGTGAGGAAATTGTACTACTTGCATTATGTGCTGTCACAAAGAAGGCTTATTCAAAGCTTATTCTTCTCTCTGGATTCCTCATTTTCTCTGAGCACATTTTAAGACACCTTTAAAGTTGTTTACACCTTGGAAGCACTAAGGAAACACAAGGTACAATGCTGTAGTTACAATGCAACAAGAATTCAATACAGAAAATCTTCACAAATAAACACTACATCAGCAAAGTTGTGGAGATGACCACAGATTAAAAGCCAAAACAAAACAGCATGAGTTACATGAAAGGCTTCATATCAAGAACACTGTGCATCTTTGTTACAGTAACAAATATTATACAGATATATGCTATTTTTGTTGTTGACTTTCTCAGTTTCTCGATTCTTCTAGTGATACTTTTTTATAGTAATCTATCACACATGCAATACCCTATAAACTATAGCAATCATCTGAATTAACTTTATGGTTCATGTAGTAATTCTTTATAAATCCCTGCAGTTGTTTTCCACAAGGACACTTTCCAGTTCTGTGTCCCTATGCAATCTTGTGTTTTAAGATGGCTTCGTTTTCCAAAGAAGCTTTTACTGGAATTTCTGAAAGTCTCTGTAGTTACTGTAACCTGTCAGCAGTAGTCTGTAAGTAACCCCAGTAGTTACTTGGACATTTCGTTTGGAATAAACCAAATTAATATAATAGCACAGAACCTGGCAGAAGGTTATCTTAGTGCTTGTGCACATTTAATGTATGCCCATAATCCTGTACCACACATCTCTTACGGAGAGTGCGCAAGCTGAGCCATCTCCTACACACTCTCTCTACATGGTGTAATGAGCTGCTCCATGACAGTGCTGGGGTGGAGATATACTCACACAGACACACACACATACACACTCTAAACAGAGCAAAAGATTTTTGGAGCTTAAACCCACAGCTCCTTAGTCAGTTGCTGCAGAATCTCAATCATGACTGACACCTCCACATAGTAACAGTGTTATATTCTCATGCAAATCATGATTATATCTATGACAATACTCTCTAAAGCACATGAGAGCTATCGGAAGGAGCGAAAGCCACAGCAGGCTATCCAAGGCCTGCTGCTTTACTGATTGGCTAAATATGCAAATTTGGTAAAGTTTCTATTTCAAAGTGCCAGCTGTGTATTGCACAGGACTGCTTAACGTTAACTGTTGTCCTGCTCACTGTGGTGTGTATTAAATCCTCTAAATCTGTGATTCAAGGTGATTAAAATGGATCAAGAGGTCAGTGAAGGATCAGCTTTGAGCTGAGGTCAAATGAGCAGTGACTTACTCCTTTGTGGTCTTAGTTCTTTCAGTGTCCATCCATGGCGATTGTTGAAAATGATCTGCTGTCCTCAGGTTGAATGGTTAGTTGTTGAATTTGTATTTGAAAATGGAGCACATGTTGAGAACTCCCCAGTCACTCATATTAATTATGATTAACTGCAACTATTAACCACATTTCATGCAACTTATGATTAACCACGACTCACACTGTTCATAACCCCCTTAATGTAATTCCCTAGATAGCACTGAATCAATTTTAATTCAAGGCTATGAAAGGTTTCCCTGATTGATTTTCTTCCATTTTTCCCTACTGTATTTCCCCAAAAGAACCTTGAATAGGGTAACCAAGAGAGGAAAGAGACAAAATAACTAAAAAAATTGAGGAAAAACTCGAAAATTAAATGTGGTATGTTGAGTGTGGGCAGCTTGACTGGATGTTGAATTATTCATCTGCTCCAGGGGTGCTGTGTTGTGATGCTCCTGTGTGATGCTGAGCTTTTTTGGCTCTAGAGTTTGTTTTTTCTTCTCTACTGCTGTTTTTGTCTCCCACCACCAAGGCTCATCAGAGAAGAACAAAGCCTCTGTTAAAGACCCTTCATCACAGCATGCTGCTAATGCACCATTATAGGACTTTCCTCTTTCCTCACAAGTGTCCTTCACTCAGCCTTTAGAGTTTACCTTCATGCTGAAAGCTCTTTCATGCATTCTTACATGCCGAATAACATCGTTCATTCACCACAGATTACATTCACACTAATTTACTGTTTACTTTCCATCTTTTTACTTATCTGTCTGTCCACATATCTGTCTGTCTGCTTTGCTTCCCTGTCTCTTCATTCTGCTTCTCTTTCTCTTTCTCTTTCTCTTTCCCTTTCCCTTTTTCTCTGCCTCTCTAACTTGTCTCCTTCTCTACCTCTATCTCCCTTGTGCCTCCTCCTTCTGCTCTGTCTCACGCCCTTCCTCTCTCCATCTCACCTCTTTCTTGCCTGAACTTGCTAATATGCTCTCTCACTATTTTCCCTGTCTTTTGGTCTCTACCGCGTGGTTTCAGCCTTAGGCAGAACACTCCTTCAGGGTTTTTAAAGACGTGGGATTAGTTTTCAATCATAGGTGAGGCTTTGGGAGTCAAATGAGGAAAAATTGCACTGAACTGGAATTGTGATGTAAGAGGCTTGTGTGTGAGGAGGTCGATGTTGCTGGATGTGCTCTGAATGTTTAAGGCCCTAGTCTGCTTTGTCGACCTTCAATCAATGCTACACATATAAATCTTGTATGAACGGTGAACTAAAGGTGACCATGTGATTTCGAAAACGTTGACCCAGTGCAAGCCTTATAAAAGTTCTCCATTAGTTAAATTATGGATTCATTCCAGGCTTTAATTATTCAATGTTGCAGTGTGTGTGTGTCAGTGGTGGAAATATAGTTTCTGTGTGTGTGTGTGTGTGTGTGTGTGTGTGTGTGTTTGTGTGTGTATTAGGACAGTCACAAACATTGGAGAGATGACCATTCTGTGAGTTTAAGCATGATAAACTAAAGTGTTTTAGGTCTTTTGTAATTGCAGATGCACCCTGATTCAGTGCTTCATTAAACCCAAAGCCAACCCTCACAACTGTCACTCTGGTCATTACATATATAGCCCTAACCCCTGAGATAACCCACGAAAGTGCTTTTGCACCAAACACAGCATCAACAGCCACTCTCAAACTGCCAAATATGAAATACACAAAGCTGTCATGTCTCTCTGGGAGGCCTTTATCTCTCCTGCTGTGAGAAACTGGGCAGAAAAGGTGATGATGACCTAATTGAGCGTGAATGAGGTGTCCACTTTGTACATGCTTTTAACCAAAAGCAGGTCTTATGCTTAAGTACACTTATAGCTGTACTGGAGAGCATTACCTGCGAGTTCAATTAACCAGTTCATTTAGCCTATATGTAAATGCCATAAATGATTAATTCTGTCTTAAGGTGTTTGAAATAAGCGCAAAGGCTTAGCTTCAGCTTTGCGTTGCTGTAGGTGTCTTAGGGTATTATGGTAATGTGCTATAATGTTGTCTTCAGCAGTGATAAGCTGAGGCAGGTATAGTTGGGGGCCGTAACAATAACCACATCAGCACCATAAGGTGATTAAAGGACTCGTTTCACAGTTGAGCCTACCACCAGCATTAAAATTATAACAGCCTTCATTTACCTTTTGCTTTTGGCTTAGTCAACAGCTCTTCAATATGTGCAGTACTGCGCAAAAGTTTTAGGCAGGTGTGAAAAAATGCTGTAAACAAAGAATGCTTTCAGAAATGGAAGTGTTTATCATTTATTTTCATCAATCAACAAAATGCAGTGAATGAACAAAAGAGAATCTAAATCAAATCAATATTTGGTGTGACCACCCTTTGCCTTCAAAACAGCATCAATTCTTCTAGGTACACTTGCACACAGTTTTTGAAGGAACTCGGCTGGTAGGTTGTTCCAAACATCTTGAAGAACTAACCACAGATCTTCTGTGGATGTAGGCTTCCTCACATCCTTCTGTCTCTTCATGTAATCCAGACACACTGGATGATGTTGAGATCAGGGCTCTGTGGGGGCCAGAAGAACTGATGCTGGTTTGAAGGCAAAAGGTAGTAACACCAAATATTGATTTGATTTAGATTTTTCTTTTGTTCACTCACTTTGCATTTTGTAAATTAATAAAAATAAACAATTATTATTTATATTTCTGAAAGCATTCTTTGTTTACAGCATTTTTTCACACCTGCCTAAAACTTTTGCACAGCGCTGTATGTTTTTGTTAAATTCACATTGCAGCTGGGTTTGATTGTTCAATTTTTAAGATGTTTTGGTCACAATTAACTTTGCAAGAATTGGGAATATTTTGGCATTCAAATGAATAAGAAAGAGGGCCAGCTAGTTGAGACTAGGCACTATGCAACATCAGTGGCAAAAGATCCCTGTCAAAGAAGGAAATACCTCCAATTTGAGATCTCACCTTGCTACCTGTTTTCAAGCTACCAAAGCAAAAATGCACCCCTAGCAGCAAGTCACAGAGCTGCCTCAAAATGGATAGCTTATGCAAGTGCCAGCAACAGTTAAGAGTGGCTGAAGATTTGCGAGAGTTGCCAGGTACAGCAGTGAAAATAACAGGCATTAATGCCAAACTGCTGCTGTTTGCAATGTCCAGTTGGTGAGATGCTTCTTTTAAGCAGGGGGGGAAGCGCATTCAAGTTAGTGCTTCAAAAATGCAAAAGGAGATTTTCTGGCAAAACACACTTCTCTCTGACTGCTTTCCTGAGAATTGACAACAGTCATTGGTAAACAAAAATAAAGGCATCAATCAAACACAAACTCAAGAATGACGACTACCTCACTGCTACGACTGATGTGAGTCTAATTATCAGTCTGACCAAGCATAGGGCTCTTAAATCAAACTGTTTGATTTTGAAAAACTGTGTCAAACCGTGTTTATATCCAGAAGCTATTCAGCCTACATTTGGTAAATGGCCTTATATAAAGCTGACCTCTATGGACAACAGGGAAACATCAGTGCAGCAGTGCAAAAGACGAACTGGCTGTGGCTAAACCGCTTTGGTTACAGTTTACATTAGACAAACAGCTTTGGCAAATGCAGTGGCAAGCACTGACTGCACAGCTATGCAATGGGCATGTACTTCTTGATTAACAGCTGCAAGAAGAGATTTTACTGCAGCACACATGGAGTTCCAAACCACCCAGCATGTTTATAGGCAAGTTTATTAATGACCAAATTGAATCATTTAACTACAATCAAATTCCTCAATACCGGTCTGGCCTACTAAAACATTTAATGATAATTTAACTTTGGAGCAAATCCCAGCTCTTAAAAGTCTTCTGGATTGCAACACAAACTGCATCTAATTCTGTGTTGAGCAAATTCAGCTTAATTTATGTGCCTTACTTTTTTGTTCATTTGAAAGTTTTTCTCTTCATTTGACAGTCTTCATCTTTATTTGATATTTTTCTTTATTTTTACGGGCTAAGCTAAGGGTTATGCTTTATCTTTTTCTTTCCATAAAGAAGAGCAGGCATGTGCATGTATCCTGCATTCACAGTAGAAATAGTATTTACATAATAAAATGTATTTCATTTGTTTTAATACTGTGGCATATTAGTTGTATAACAATCAATGTAACTTAAAACAGCCCAATATTAAAAACGATTTATTTACTACTAAAATAAGGACAAATCTGAAAAAGGTGCTAATACCGCACATCACACTGTTAGAGTAGAGTAGAGTAGAGTAGAGTAGAGTAGAGTAATCTTTTATTATCCCACGAATGGGAAATTTGGGCGTTACAAGGCTCTTATAAAAGTGACAGATGTACAGAAAAGGAATAGAAAAAATATATATAAAAATAGAGATAAAAGGAAAGAGGAACAAGTACAGGAGAAAGTACAGGAGCCATAAATAATAAATAATCTATTATATCTACATCTATATAATCTATCTATTTATATATACATATCTACAAGGAGAAATTAGGTGACCATATATACAGTACACAGTAATAATACACAATAATAAGTTTTAAAATAAATTATAAATATATATAAATAATAAAGTAGCAAGATAAGTGTAATAATAATAATAATAATATACAATACATTAATAATATACATTAATAACCATTAATAATAATATATAATATAACATAATATATAATAATAAACAAAAAGTTAAGTCACCCTAAATCCCTGCAGGGGTAATTCCTTCACAGTGGCGGCACAATAACTGCTTGGAAAACACAAATTAAAATGTAAATATTGCTTTAAAATGAATGTTTATTTAAAAGCCAAGACAGACATGCCATGCAGCAAGTCAATTTAATTACTATTATTTTAAATTCTTTAACTCTTTCAGTTTGAACTCTTTCTCTTTCTGGTCTCTTTTAACAAATTCTCCATAATACTGCATCAGTAATGTCAAATAAATGAACAGTAAAACACAACAGTACTGAACACCGTGGTGAGGACGGTTCTGTACTGCTGCCCCAGGGATGCTGTCTGTGTGATTAACTGTATGATGTCTGCCTGTGCGTCACTGCTGAGTGAGATATCTTATTCAGATCACGAGGAGATCACACTGGATATTCCATTCCATTAATGGAGAGCAAACTGTCAGACACTCCAGACTCAACTGTTGCCAGTCAGTTGTACCTGTTGGTAACGTAAACACATCCATGCTGAAAACACACACATGAACTGCTCTTTAAGCCTTTTACAACACACCAGTCATGATTTGCCACACATATGGCAACATATTCCCTTATCAATTTCGCTGTGACTCCTCCCCTGCAGACCCGGTTTCTGTATCCTCACTCCCTCAGATACTTATAGAAAAGGATTCTTATGATGGTTCTTAATTGCCCTGCGATGGACTGGCGCCTGTCCAGGGTGTTTCCTCGCCTTTCGCCTTCGACCCTAATTAGGACAAGTGGCTATGAAAATGAGTGAGAGAGTGAGTGAGAGTGGTTTGTTTGTTTGGTATGTTTAATGAAATAATTAGTGTTCTGATTAATAGCCAAGGGAAACAAAAAGAACAATGATCATGTTGTTCTTTGTGGTTAATACAATATATATATCAAACAGTTTTTGATGATTGACATAATAATAAGACAGATGAAAAGCAGAAGAACAACAACAGCTTTTTCCTTTTGTTTTGGTTTAAATTTGACCATTTCAGGATTTTACTTTGGACCAAATAAATGCAAACTCATAATAATGCATTTCTGGTTTGCAAATTCAAAACAGTTTAATCACAACCTTTGTGGTACATTTTAAAAACCTGTCATGATAATCATAATATCATAAAAATGATAACGTGCTCACTGTCTCGTTAGAATGCCAGTGTTGCCCTGTCACTGTGTTTTGAATGGGCAGTGATGGCAGAGGTTTTCTGCCCCAGTGGAATCATTAGCACACAAGAGCTGTTCATATATCAGTCGGGGAGATAACGTGTCTCTCAATAGTAGATTCTGACAGAGTTCTAAAGCGCAAAAGACACTTTCGCCATTAAATCCCTAGTGCAGTGTGTGTCTTTAACTAAACTGTAATCATTTTCCAAGAACTGGCCGCGAGTGTGTTTATTCAGCAGGTGTGTTGAGGGGAAACTGAAATGTCTGCCAATGTTGAATTTGTGTCTGCTGTGTCATCACACCAATTGCCAATGGCTTATTTTTGTCAAACTCTCTCTCTCTCTCTCTGTCTCTCTCTCTCTCTCTCTCTGTCTCTCTCTCTCTGTCTCTCTCTCTCTCTCTCTCTCTCTCTCTGTCTCTCTCTCTCTCTCTCTCTCCTCTCTCTCTCTCTCTCTCTCTATATCTCTCTCTCTCTGTCTCTCTCTCTCTCTCTCCTCTCTCTCTGTCTCTCTCTCTCTCTCTCTCTCTCTCTCTCTATATCTCTCTCTCTGTCTCTCTCTCTCTCTCTCTACTCTCTCTCTCTCTCCTCTGTCTCTCTTTCTCTCTCTCTCTCCTCTCTCTTTCTCTCTCTCTCTCTCTCTCTCTCTCTCTGTCTCTCTCTCTCTCTCTCTCTCTCTCTCTCTCTCTCTCTCTCTCTCTCTCCTGTAGTTATGCGGCTGTGGGTTGTTGGGTGTAGGAATTTGGCTGGCTGTGTCACAGGGCAGCTTTGCCACTTTCTCGCCTTCCTTCCCTTCCCTGTCTGCTGCCAACCTGGTCATCGCCATAGGCGCCATTGTTATGGTGACCGGCTTCCTTGGTTGCTTGGGTGCCATCAAGGAAAACAAGTGCCTGCTCCTGAGCGTGAGTACAGTCACTCACACACACACACACACACACACACACACACACACACACTAAACTAAACTATCCCAGAATGCAACAGTCCAGTAAATAGACCTGTGACTTTCTTATCCTTCCTTCAGCTCCCTTGGTTGTTAAAAAAATAAATGAATAAATGAATAAATAATTGCTCATTTCTTGAAAGCATTTTAAACCACATCCATTTTTCATTTAAATAGCTGCACCCATTGCTTTTAACTTGTTAGATGTTTTAAAAGCCTTTATCACTTACATCAAGGGCTTTAGGAGACTCTTCGCTCCAGGTGTGATGTGAGACGTTGTTTGTCTTCTATGGTCGCCGGCAGAGCCACTTTTGCTAATAAGCTCATAGCAGCTAATGGAAGCTTCCGTAACTCTCTAGGCTGCTGAGAGTGGGATCAGAGCCAGAGCCTGGGGGTTCCCTCACTTCCCTCACAGAACTTCTCTAATAGCAGGGTTTCACTCTTTTATTCCTGTACATCAGTAATGCAGCCTTTCTCTTCACATTCATTTACTTCATTATACCTCCATGTCTGTCTGTAGCTCTCTTTCTCTCTCTCTCTCTCTCTCTCTCTCTCTCTCTCTCCTTCTCTCTCTCTCTCTCTCTCTCTCTCTCTCTCTCATTCTTGTTCTCACTCACATCCTGTTAAGTATCACATACAAGGCCATCATCACATTTTAATAGAGCCAGTCACAGTCTAATTGAGGCGGCTTGTGACACACAGGGCTTTTGTGTCACTTACAAGCCTGAATTATATATTGGTCAGGATGGCATGGTATTTTATGCAGTAGTGAGAAGTTTCACTGTGAGTCTTTTTTGTTAGTTTGTTTTTCTTAATCATTTATTTATTCATTCAGGCCTCACACCTGATTACAAACACAGGGGAACATTCATTTAATAAAGGATTTATCTACTGAAGAAACTTTGAAATAGGAGCTCTCTGAGAGGGACTTGCCGGAGGAGCATAATTTTGTTTATGAATCATTCAATATCTCAATGCAACCAAAATAGAGACTCTCTCGAGTGAAGGCAGGTATTGCAGACAGCAGAGCTGATATTTTAATGCCATTTTCAGCACATAAGCCCCGGTAAATGCTTATAAGATGGAGTGGGAGTATATTTAAATTGCCTGACCTTTCGGGTGATCTGTGCACTGTGTATATTGCTGCACAGCTCTGAGAGAGTGAGAGGACACATTAGAGATGAGGGCTACTGGTGTCCTGTAGTATTTGGAGATGAGAGTCTGCTACCTCTCATGTGCTTAGCTCTGAGCTAACGACTTTAAGCAAGAAACACACTGCAGGCTTCAACTTCTGCATCTGTTGGACTGGCTAAAAAAAAAAGAGGTCTCACACACACACACACACACACACACACACACACATACTTAAACACATGACCTGTTTCAGCCATCAGCTTGAGAATATGCTGGCAACACCAGTATTTACCAGTATCTAATGATTGGAAAGCAGTATGGTAAACTTATCATTTAGAACCATCAATGCAAAGATTCAATAAACAAGCATCTGAAGAGCTTTCAGCTGGACAAAAGCTGTATCTCACAGTCACACAAACAGCTCTGATCAGCAGAAAGATGAATGGGCCTCATTGCACTAATGTTTACTGTATGACCGGCACATGCTATACAGAAAGTTGGGTAAATATTTAGCAGAAGAAGACAAAAAGAAGGAGAGAGAGAGTGAAAGAGTGCGTTTGGAGGAAGAATGATTCATTTGAACGAGCCTTCTTTTTCTGCTTCATTCATTCATTCTCTTTCTCTCTCTGTTTTTTTTTTTTCTTTCTGATCACTCATTCACTTTTTCTGTTTCTTTTTGCAGTTCTTCATTGTCTTGCTGATTATTTTACTGGCAGAGCTGATCTTGCTCATCCTCTTCTTTGTGTATTCGGATAAGGTAAGCACAATTTTGCACAACAATATAACTCTAAATAAGTTTTAGATCAAAGCATATTATACATATATAAATTAAAGACCACACACTTGTTCATCATCCCACATACAAACGAACCGTGCTTGAGATATGAGTGCCTGCCGTTCCAGTTGTCTGCCAATCTTTTTTAAGAACAGCTGCTCCTTCAGTCCTGGGCGAGGAACCTTCAGCATTCCTGCACCCTCTGATGTTACTCAAAGGTCAAAGATCACTCCACACAATGGAGCCTGATCTTGGCCAGTTGGTGCTGAGTAATTGGTGTTAAGCTTTTTCTTGGTGCACACCTATGTTTGTCCTACTAGTCTGGTCTCAGGCTGTCTGTTTCCCATGCCCTAAGGGCACACTCTGCACTAAGAGTCCTGCCATGTACAGCACTGAACTATATGATCCCTTGACATTGCTCCATTCCAAGATTACTATCCATAAGCAGTATGTGTGGGTTTCCTGTCCTCTTTTTATAAAGCCACAAGTGTCATCCAACAGGTGCTCATTGCCTGACTTCTCTTTCAAAGTAAAGTGATGAGGTTGAGAAAAGAAAGGGTTGAATTAATAAGATGATAGGGTCGTATTAACATATACTGGTTGTCTGATATTAATTTAATAAAACTGACGTTTTGCCAATGTTTCGACATTCAGCACACAATAGCACAAATAGAATGGCAATGGTAATCAGTGCTTTTTTATTGCAACTGCTCTCTTGCTTATATACATATCATCAAAATTACCAGGCCTATAGTCCATGCCTGCTAACTTTTATTTATGGAGAACAGACTGAACTGGAAATGGTCATGGCTAAATTAAGCATCATTTAAAATACTTCCAAAACTTTTAATACAGTCATAACATTTTTGTAAGAAATAAAGCTTTCTAATATGGCAAATGCAAAATAAAAAGGATCTTATTAGGAATCAAAAACCAAGTGAAGTGCTGAAATACTTACACCTCTCCATCTTATATTATTAACTTGTTATAATTTGTGGGTATGTGAAGTATGACAAATAAAAGTGACACTGTAAAAATGAAACCTTGAATCTCTAGAACTTATCAGCTGCTGTTTACATTGTCCAAAATGTTTTAGACAGTTAGATCAATGTGCAGAATTGCATGTAGTAAAATCTTATGTATTATATAAAACAATATGAGTCTTTATTTGAAAGACAAAAATGTTTTGTTGTAATATTTAAAGGTTTTGTTCCAACAGTGATGATATGTGACACTTGACAACTGAAGGTCACTTCCAATAGTAAAGCTTTAATTAACCTTAGCTTTGCTCTATTAAAATCACCAGTGGCAACAAAATGTTCATGTTAGGCTCAACTGAAAACTTTCAGGGAGGTTATCATTACCCACACAGCCAGCCTGGCTCTTTCTGTGGAAGCTAAAGTAATTCACTTACCCACAATCCATTTAGAGATGGGGATCTGCGTGTCTCTGAGGCATGCTCTGTCAGCGGGAAATACTGTACGCCCCACCGTCTTATCTTAGCCTATAAGTCACTCTCTGCTTTAGACCACAGTCAGAGTGTGCACTGCTGTGTTTCAACAAACAGAACTAGTTTTTTAAGCCTGAGCATTCTGTACACCTGATAAAAATCTATATTTCAAGTGCATATTTTTCTCACTTTGTGTCTTTATGTCTTTGTCTTTCTAACCGTCTTTCATGCCATTCACTGTTATGCTGCTGGGGGCATACAGTGTTCAGAGCCAGCGCTCGGCTATCAGTTGAGAATGTCTCTGTGCAGATTAGGGCATGTTCATATCTCTCTCTCTCCGCATAATAAAAGATAAAGTGATTACCATGTATCTGCCTATTTATTAGCCTTTAAATGCCACTCAGCTGTCTGCCATTAAAGCGCAGAGTGGGGCTAATCACTTGTGTCATTCACTGAGATGCGGTAGCGCTCTTGCCTGTGTAACCCAGCATGATCGGGCAGATATGATGACCAGCAAAGGTCAGAGCAAAGTAGAGAGGAGATGAGCTGGAGAGATTTGTCTCCATCAAGCAGAGCTGTGGACCCTTTCATTTCTGGCCTAGCCTCTTAAAGTTCTGGCTTCTCTGAGTCTACCATCACAGGAATCTTTAATTCAGCTTCTTATTTGATCTCTAAATCACAAGGCATTTATTATCAAGGCTGAGGAAAAGCTAAACTGGCAGTATATGAAAGACCATCAATAGAAACCATAGATGCTACCTTCCACTCATCCAGTTGAGGCGGTGATTACTTAATTATGACTGGTTTACTGTTTGCAGTCTGAGCATGTCATGGCTGGGATAAGGTTAGCTAGAGGCAACAACATGGCTTACGATCACAAAGGGGGACTTCTAGAGGAGGCCTAAAAATATCTGGGAACTAAAAATAATCCCCGAAGGGCACTAAATAAGCATTATCTATTTTTTCTCTCTCTTAGGGCCATGATTTTATATTCATGGCCTGAAACCAAAGTACTTTTTTTTTTGTAATGGGGTGCCATTGACAATCAGAATCCTTCCTTTGTCCTTAAGTGTTTTAGTAGATACAGGTGTAGTTGGTCCCCTACCTCTCTGAACACACATGCTGTAGATTATAGAATAGTCCTCTATGCACTATGGCCCTGTGGTGACCTGCCATCTGACTGCAGCAGATGGTGGAGGCCAGGCACTAGATTAGAGCATCCGTCTTTACGCCTATGACCTCATTCCAGCGTGCGTGGCGCAGGACTGTGGCCAAATGAAGCCATATTAGCTGATTTGAGGGACGCACGCTAGCATGGTGCTTTCTGCAGGGGGCTCAGACAGATGAGGGGTATTACCAGAGTAGCGCTCACACGGCTGTTAGGCCAGAGTGGCAGTGGAGTAATGCTTGGGTGACCAGCTCTGTTTAGACACTAATGGAATGCTATTAATTCTATGGAAGCAGTGGAATTTCAGAAAATGTACCCCAGCGAGCAGAAACACACAATGCATACTGCCAGACCTCAGTTGGGAATATCACAGCTCATGTGCTCAATAAGAGCACGGCCTTAAATGTCTAATTTGATTCTATATAATAGATAGTTATGGTTCTACAGCCTGCTTGGATGAGCCACATTCAAAGCAACTGAGAATTATTGGTTGCACACACACACTTCAGTTAAATTTTGAATCAGTGTGTCGCATAATGGGCCAAAAACTTCTGGAAAATTTTAACAATCTAGAATGCTTGACAGAAAAAAATTAGTAATGTTATTAAAATAAATTATTTATTGAACATAGCTGTAGTTTATCATATTGTCTTATCCTGCCTTAAACAATATCCCTTAATCATGGGGAAGTTTATGTAATACATATCTTCTTGGGGCATACAGCTTTATTAGTTTACACGAAGCCCAAAGCTGTTTTTCATTCTGATCCATGCAGACTCCGCTATGTGTGCAGCTCAGAGGGAATTCAAAAAGATTACTGCTCTTGCTCTCTTGGGACTTTTGCGCTGTTGTCTGTGTTTGTTTTTGTCAGAGCTCACTGAAAATATACACAGCTACTCAGCTCTAAAAGATTAACAACATCCTGAGCCAATTAATCAATTTGTCTCATACTCTCTAAATATCTGTAGAAAAGGCATCTGTCATTAGCATGAGGTATTTATTACAGTGCATTTAGTGCAGTGTGGTCAGATGAGGCAGTGTCAGGAGCTCAGGTGGAACACAGTTCTGTAAGTGTGTGGCCTCAAGCTAACAGCATGGAAACAAATCTAGCAAATGTAAATTACAGGCCAGCATCAGACAGGTGGAAAACAGGTGGAAAAATCCAGAAAAGAAGAGAGACACTGTTTTCAGCTCTTTTCAAAGCCTGTAATTCTCAGAACGGCTACATCCAGAATCAATTCCTGGGAGATTTCTTACTACCCTTCTTTCTGAGTAACCATTTAAGCAATATGTAGTTCAGTCTGAAATCCAAATATTTATTTCTTCATTTTGTGTCTTAAATTGCATTGCTGGAAAATTCTCCTCATTCTTTTTAAACTCTGCAAAAGCCGGACTCTCCCAGTCTGCAGAGAAAATCTTTAGGCACTCAGCACACACTCATTCAGAATGTTTATTGTGCCACATTTTTCAAGAGCAAACACCTTTAGAGTATTAAAATAAAAACCATGGGAAAGAGTATGTGTTTCCACACAGCCTAGACATATGCTCGCAAGCACCCAAAGAACACTCACACCCACATACACATTTATTCATCGGATTGACCTGTCATAACATGAATCCCCCCAGACTATAGGCTTATGTGTGGTTATTAAAGGGTTTAGACTGTACATTTCTCCTGAAGTGATGCTTTCCCTAAATTACACTTAACCTCTCTTTCTGCATTAGAATTAAACAGGCTGTTTCTACTCTGCCCTAAACAGTCTGTACTCTGATCAGCCATAGCATTAAAACCTAACATTGTGTAGGACCCTCTAATGCTGTAAAGCTCTGAACTGCAGAGGCATGGACTAGATCTTTAAAGGTTTGCTGTGGTATGTAGCACTAAGACATTTGAGAGGTGGTGCCACCGTAGATTAAACTAGTTTGTCCAGCAAAAAATACTTGATAACTTTAAGTTCTGAAGAATTTGGAAGGACCTGTCCAGGTTGTTTCCCTGCTTTTCATCCTGTGTGAGTTGGGATAGGCTCCAGCACCTCCCCGCAACCCTTATTAGGACAAGTGGCTATGAAAATGAGAGAATAAGAGAGTATGAGAGAATTTTGAGGCCAAGATGTTCTGACCCTAAAACAATAAGTTTTCTAACATAAACAACTTGTCCCTTATCAGAGTCGCTAAGATCCAAGGATGTGCTCGTTTTCCTGCTTCCAACACATCAGCGTCAAGAAATGATCGTTCACCTGCTCCCTGATATATGCCACTCTTTGACAGGTGTCACTGTAATGAGATATTCAATGTTTTTCCATTTCCCTGTCTGTTGTTTTAATGTTGCGGCTGATCTGTGTGAAAATGAGCCCTGGCTACATCTTGGCTACACCCCCTTTAACTTGTATGGACAATTAAATATTCTCGGATAATTTGAAGAATGTTGGAATGTCACAAAAGCACATGATTCTAAACAGGCTGTTTTTGTAAACTGATTTCTGTGAAAGAGCTGCAAAACATTACAGTTTAACAATGTGGGTGTATTTAAAATTACATTTAGATTCATTCTCATTTTCACTTCATATTTATTGCTTTTCTTTCCATTTAAATTTTAAAACATGACTATTCAGCAATAAAAACTGTTATATACATTTTTCGAAAATTGCTTTCATATATTAATTAGTATTAAACTGATATGTAGGTTTTCAGCTAAAGTGGGGACAATGATATATTGCATTAGGTGTAGAAGGCAGTTGTGATGAATCAGCAGATATTCCTAACAAATCCATCTAGAATCTGCTCAAAGCTCAAGATGTAAACACATTGCACTGTCCAAACACCACTCAACACACCCTCACATCTGCAAATGTGTGAGTGTCAAATCGGACAAAATTAGGAATAATGAAAAATAGCAAACGATACAATTACAAGCAGGTGTCTCCTACAGCCCACATGGTTCAATCGTTTGCCTTTGATGTGGGCTGAAGGTTTGACTTCAGTCCTAAGGGGACAGGCTTAATTTAAACACCAGTGATTGATCAGTTCATTCAGGGCAGCTCCAGGCTATACAATACACCTCATTGGATGTGTGTTGTATTGTTTTCCCTGTAGGGAAGCTGCAGGAACAGCCTACCAGGCTTCCGCTATTGTAAAAGACCTGAATGGTTAATAGGCCAGTATTTCACAATGACAGGTTTTCCCTCTCGTTCACAATAGTAACTGTATTCAAGCATAAATGTCTCTGAAATGGGCTAATTAAATTTAGGCATAATAATGAAGGTTATATATTCTATATAATGGGGCATTTCAGATATAGGCATAACAGGCCATTTCTATCCACGTGTTGACCTTTAATAACACATATCTCTCTCTCCACTGTGGTTCATTCACTCAATATGCTCTGTTGAGCTCAGCATGTTTTTTTTCCTTTGTGGTTCAATGCTCTAAGTATAATCTCCATGGGTCCCAGGCTAAATGTAACTGGGTCATATCAGAGCAGTGTTTGCTGGGGTAATTGGGACATCTCTCTTCAGTCGTGAAGCAGAAGTCATTACCATGCGTTTTAGGCCAATAACACATTTCAGCTAGACTTCAAGAGGGGTTTCAGCTTGCTGTGATAAACACGAGTTGAGAGGCATTTGCATGTGTTTGTCTGCGTTTGTCCATGTGTATGTTCGTGTTGTTCTGTTCTGAAACTGTCTCTATATAATGAAAGCAAGGAATTTTTGAGTGCTGAGGTTTTAAGGTGCTTCTGAGCTGCAGAGTGATGATGTGTCTATCCTCTCATTTTTCCCTCCTCTGTGATGAAGCAGGTTTGATGGAGCCTTAGGGATTTGAGGAAGCTTATACACACTAAATATCAGCTGTCTTAATGAGCATAATTCTTCCTCTCAGAGAGAGATACACTGCTTGTATCATTAGCCCTCACTAGCTATCACTGAATGAAATACTTTTAAAGACCTTGGTGTGCATTTTAAGCATTTTTTGCTGTTTTGTTTTAAATACTTAATAGACTTTTCTTTATTTTGTAGATTTCATATGTTGTTTATAACACCATAAAGCATTTCTAATGCCTGTAATTAATGGAAATGTTAAGGATGCTGGGACAGCTTAAAATTGATGGCAAATCTAATTTACAGCTTGGTCCAGGAGCCTGCCTCAAAGAGGATGTTCTAAAGACATTCATTTTTAAATTATTGCACTTTCCTTGAAATAGCTCTACAAAGGCTGGCACTTTTACACTGCAATTTCCTTCCGAAACCACCTCCCATCTATAAACTAAGTGGCTTCCATCTTCCATGGTAGTCTGATAGCTGTGAGGCAGTAACCATCAAGCAGCTAATGTATGTCTGAATGTCTCATTAGGACAGCTAATGAATTATTTATCTCATGATCATGTCATGGCACCCAGTCAAGTGGAAAATGATACCAATGCCAGAGGAAACACGTATGAAGCTATTCATACATTTACTGTAATCTCATCTTGGTGCCCCATTTTAGAGCTACGTGCATGCAGAGCAAATCCATCACTTGTCTAATATGTCTAATAACATTCATTTGACATAGTGCTCAAGATGTGCACCAGATTATGGAATTAGAATGAGGAAGTTTTTCACTGCAAGTTTATATATATTTCTGCCTCATCTGAGCCTGTCAGAAATGCTTTCTCACTAGTGCTAATTGTTGATTGATCAGTGGCGTTTTAATGCTTCTCTTCCTAGGTAAGTGAAAATGCCAAGAAGGACCTTAAAGATGGCCTGGCTCTCTACTACTCAGACAACAACATTGGTTTGAGGAACGCATGGAACATCATTCAGGCTGAGGTACAGAAATGCTTTTTATCCGTACATGATTATTGCTGTTGTTTCTGCTGTTCGTTGAATAACAATTATTAGAAAACTCATTCTTTTTATTCAACAAGGATTCAACAAGTACTAGCACAGCAGATAACACTACCGTCTGACACTCCTTCTGCCATCTCTGTACCAATGCTGTAATATTTCTTGTGAAGAAATCATTTGCAATGACTAATTAACATTTCATTTAGCTGTGTCATGGCTCGTATTTTAATTTGATAATAAATATTAAATATTAGATATTGGGACAAAAAAAAAACTTTAAACTGACAAACTTTGTCATTGCTTGGAATTGCCTGCATTAATTAGCCAATGAAAGGAACTTCCTAAATCTCACAGTTAGGCTACAGAAGTATTGACAGTATGGCAGGCTTTTTGTGGTTCTACTTTCTTTATAGAATTTCCTTTGCTGTTTATGCTGAGTTTCTTCTGCTTCTTTGCTGTTTTCTGCATGGTATAGTGGAAGTGCTGTGGTGTGACTGGTTACACAGACTGGCATGAGGCTTTGAAGGAAAAGGTGGTCCCGGACCGCTGCTGCCAGGAGCACTATCAGGACTGTGGCCGCAATGTTACCAATGAATTCTGGAAGCAGGTGAGTGGACATGACTGGCAGGAAACTGGCTCAGCAGCACTAATATGGGTGTGAAATATGAGTAATTTGTTGTGCTGAACACAACAGCAAAATCTGCAAACCGTCCAATCAACAAAATCAGATCTTATGAATCAATGAATTTCATGAAACTAGAAACCAATTTGATGGAAAATGTATATTTATGTTTGTGGCATTTGCCATGTGCTCTTATCCAGAGTGATTTACACAGTTTCCATATTTTTTTTCATAAACAATTTTTTGCTAGGGCAAATAGGCCAGAGATTGTGGATGCTTGTCACAAAAAAGAAAAAAGTGCAGGAGGAGGTCTTGCCACATTGTTG
The DNA here is from genome assembly GCA_017165825.1 of Hepsetus odoe. Taxonomy (NCBI): domain Eukaryota; kingdom Metazoa; phylum Chordata; class Actinopteri; order Characiformes; family Hepsetidae; genus Hepsetus; species Hepsetus odoe. The sequence continues at coordinate 16,744,011 of CM029375.1, read as the reverse complement.
GTCAGAAGAATTTGCTTGAAGTTATGTAGGTGGTATATGGTCTGTGAAAAAACTGAGTGAATGCTTCATATGAAAGTACACAAAGGATGAAGCAGACTTTATGCCTGAATGGTGCACCCCAGTTTTCTTGCTTTTAGTAGAAAGAGAAGGATTTGGAATGGAGTTCTGAAAATGGTTTCTGATCTGCTGCCTAAGCAACTTGCTCCCAGAATCTTAATCATGTCCTGTGTTTGAGATTGGCTGAGATTCTGGACTGTTTGACTATAGTTCAGCAGATGTTACCTCAGCTTTTCATTAGAGGATCAACACAAACTTTTGATTTTCATCCTATTTGATAAAATAATCATGGGAATGTGTCAAAGTAAGATGAAGGCAGCAGCAGGCCAGCAGACTAATGGAGATATATGGTGCTGAATTACAATTCTTTGCTTCATTTAGATGAAGCATTTGTGTTAATTCCCTGGCTATTTCTAAAGCCTGCAGTGTTCACAAATGTTGATGAGTGATTCACCTTAGCCTGTGTTACAGTTATGGAAAGGGTGATAAATAAGAATAAACTGTGGTTCCTTTACTTCTTTCTGGCCTTAAAGGTTAAGTGAATGACTAGCAGAGATTCTGTAAACTATCCTTTTAAGTTTTAATTTGGGGAAGCAGTGGCTTAATGGTTAGGGACTAGGCCCCAGGATCGAGGGTTCGAATCCCAGACCAGTGGGTTTTCCTGAGGTACCCATGAGCAACGTACCACCCCATGACATGGCGCTGGATATGGTCGCCCCCTGCAGCACGTGTGTGTATGGGTTAAATGCAGAATATGCATTTCGTTCAGGTCCACTGTGTGCTGTGCTCACAATGACAAAAAGTCACTTTTACTTTCAAGTTTAAGAATTTTTGAACACTCTTCTTTGAATGTTTGTGTGTTTAAAGATATTTCAAGATACCACACACCGACTCTCTTTCTTCCAAGGCTTGACTGCTTTGTGAATGAAGTCTTTACACTGTGACTAGTCTGTATAAGCCTCTTGAGTGGAAGTTGTATTTTCTCCCTCTGTTGTTTGTACCTGTCCATCATGAGGCAGAATTTCATATCACACACTCATTTGGCATTCATGCTGTATCTTACCTGTGGTGGTCTGTCATCACGGATACTTGCAGTCAGTATAGATAGAATATAGAGCTCTGTAGAGCTCTTTTAGCAGCCTCTTCATACTTGGAGCTCTCAGGCGAGGGTTTTGAGGAGTCTGTAAGAGCTCAGAAGATAATATCAGTGCTGCAAGTTGGTCAATAAAAGTGAAATTCTTTAATAAAATAAGTCATCTGAGACATAAACAATGCCAAGGTCATTTTACTGAGCTAACATTTGATTATTATAAGATTATTATCTTTTATTTTTTTTATTCGCTCTATTGTAGGAATTGTTCAGCTTTTCATACCCATCTGGCTCGGTATTAGATTTGTGTCTGTGTCTAAATGAAGTATGTTTCAGGAAAATTCACATGTCCATGCTACTTCTACATATGTATTCCTTTGCAGCAATTGTTACTACTGTGATTTACTGAATTGTATTTCAAATTTCAAGCAGAATCCAGTATGTAAAATGCACTTTTCTAAAAAATGTTGAGTTTCCAGTTTGCCATGTTGGCAAAATGTTCCATTCTAATAAAAAAGACATCTAGATGTACAGAATTAGGATTAACAAAATCAGGTATAAGGTTTTCTACATGCTTCTTTTTCATACACCCCTGTAGTTACTTAATACGAATAATGGCCTAACTCTACCTGCACTAAGCCCTGCTCCTACGGAGTTCAGATACAGGAGACCAGGCTTTTTCTTATTCAAATGCCAGTGAAAGTTTTCATCTCCAGGACTAGGACTGAACACCTTCTTTTCTTTCGGTGTATGTAGAATTTAACCTAGCATCCCTTCATTTAGAGTTCACTAAAGATAAATGGAATCTCACCGTCCTTCCTCTGATGTTACATAAATAATTTTGGCTGTTAGCTGACATTCACTGTAAAAAAAATGTCAGGTCATATTAAAATTGTAAGGCAACTTAAACCACATTCTTTTTTGAGTTCACCATTGCCCTCAATTTGAATAAACTGGAAAAGGCAGTGCTCAGAGTTTCCTTAATATTTAAATTCACCTGATATTTTTTTAAACAGTGTGGGTGTTTTTTTTTCTTGTTCTTTAAAAAAATTCACCCGCCTGGGTCACTAGCTTGCATTATATTATGCACTTTTGGAGCACCCTGCTTCACTGTACATTCACGCATGGAGCAATGAGAGCATCAAAGCAAAGTACAATGGAGTTGATTATTGCTGTGGCGAGACTTTCCATTATTTATGATGTGTCTCAGTTTGTGTACAGCTTGGACCAAGGTGTCTGAAATAGTAGTTGTTCCAGATGATTGGTGTTTAATGTTTTGTACATGCATAATAAGTGTGTCAGTGAGGAGAAACTGCCTACTAAATTATACTAACATGTAAGTATTTGTTTGCATTGCAGGCCCTTTAAACAAGCTTTCAAAATGTGTTCAGAACAAATTGTACTGGGACCAAACCAAAGCAAATATTGATGCACTCTTTGCTATCAGCATGAATATTCTGTCAGGCTGTAACAAGAATGGGATTTTAAGAGGTTAATAATGCATTCTAAATTCAGATAGAGCAATAACTTTGATATGATTTCATATATAATTTTTTTTTAATACAGGGCTGCTTTGAGAAGGTTGAAGAGTGGCTGGTTGATAACAAGAACGTCCTCAGCACTATTGGGATGTGTATCTTGGTTGTCCAGGTAATGTGTGTGTGTTTTTGTGTGTGTGTGTTGGCCTCTATTTCTTTATGTGCGAGGTTGGAAAGTAATGAGCTTTGCTTGGTACCCGTGGTCTAACCCTGCTATGGTGGAATATTGACATGTGTTTGAGCAGCACAAGCAAACACTGAAAACAGAGTCTGTTGTGTGCATGCACATTTGTGCCTGTGTGTGTATGTGTGTGTGCAGGCCCAGAGTGTGGATAGTCTTGGACAGGTTTTCATAATCATGCTCTGGGAACATTAGCTGTTGAACATTTGTATACATGTATACATATACATATGTATGTCTGCGAATGTATCAAATGGTTGGTTTTATTAGGAGCTGATACTGTATGAGGTGATAGGATTTCAAAACCCCAATTACTTATCTGTGCACTGCTGTAAATCCTCCATGTCAGAGAGCATCACTTGCCAGAGACTTGGAAATGATGTCTTAACAAGCTCTACAAATTGACCTTCTAGGAAACTTGACTTCTTTGACATTTCAGCAGTTAGTACTTTAGATGTAGAAGTAATTGGGGGCTTTGGGTTCAGTAACTTGAGTGAACTGCTTTTCCCTTAAGTATATTCAGTGCAAATGGTCTTCACAAATAAAAACTAAAATATTCAGCATTCATTATTTTCATGCAAATGAAGACCCATAAGCCCATAAGAGCTCATGAAAAAGAATACACTACCATCCTGAAAACATATATATATATATACATACAGTACTGTGCAAAAGTTTTAGGCAGGTGTGGGGGAAAATGCTGTAAACAAAGAATGCTTTCAGAAGTGGAAGTGTTAATCATTTATTTTCATCAACAAAATGCAGTGAATGAACAAAAGAGAAATCTAAATCAAATCAATATTTGCCTTCAAAACAGCATCAATTCTTCTAGGTACACCTGCACACAGTTTTTGAAGGAACTCGGCTGGTAGGTTGTTCCAAACATCTTGGAGAACTAACCACAGATCTTCTGTGGATGTAGGCTTCCTCACATCCTTCTGTCTCTTCATGTAATCCAGACACACTGGATGATGTTGAGATCAGGGCTCTGTGGGGGCCAGAAGAACTGATGCTGGTTTGAAGGTAAAAGGTAGTTACACCAGATATTGATTTGATTTAGATTTTTCTTTTCTTCGCTCACTTTGCATTTTGTAAATTGATCAAAATAAACAATCATTATTTATATTTCTGAAGGCATTCTTTGTTCACTGCATTTTTTCCACACCTGCCTAAAACTTTTGCACAGTACTGTATATAAACTGAAATGCTGGACGTGTGTGTCTGTACATTGGCTCACAGATCAGCCATAACCATCCAAACTGCCTGCCTAATGCTGTGTAGATAAACAGCTGTATTCACGTCACCTGTCCGTGGTTTTAATGTTGTGGCTGATCAATGTATGTCTATGTATCCTGCTACCCTGCTGTGTTGGAATTCTAGTTTTTTTTTTTTGTTTTGTTTTGTGGAATATTTAAAAAAAATAGTAAATATCATTCCTCTGATTCACAAAGCATGCATCATATTCATGAAATGAAAACTCAGCCCCCCACCCTGCACCTTTAAGATAATGGCTGCTTGAAGCAGGCTGTAAAGTCTGTTTGATGTGAGTATCCAGGTCAGCCTGAAATGGAAACTTCAAAGAGGCTGCATATTTACAGTGCATCTCAATTTACCTCATTGACATAATGATTCTGTGCACCACACATTACTTCATCTGTGGAAAGGAAAATAGCTTGCCTTGGCCTCAAAACACCGAAGTGAGGGAAGGGCAATTTCTGGCATTGTGAGTGAGATAAGAAATGGGTTTATAGCTGTGTTTCAGTGCCATGCTTACCGCTCAGATTTTATTAAACTGGATCCAAGATAGCTTTCAAGAAGCATTCCCTGCATTTCATTACTCCCCTGGAAAAACCTGATCAGTTTCTTAAACCAAAAACAGTAAACAGTTACAAATATAGATTGCACAAAAAGGATCCTTTGGAGTGATACCATTGAAAACAGTTTTTTGGACCCATAAAGAACCTTAAAGGGATGGGTCTTCAAATAATCCTTTTTGAAAATGAGATGTGTAAGTGTCAAAAACCTTTTAAAGTTATACGGGCAGAGTGTCTAGGTTCTATGCCTGGTGACGTTTTTTTTGCGACCAATTGTCCAGGTCAAAATGCATTTTCCTATCCTATTGATACTTACAGCAGAAAGAAACATAATTTAGAACTTTAAAAATAAGGAATTGTTGGCAACACATTTGTACCCTTTTATCTAACATTGACACAATCGTGATACATTATCAGGACAGATTATTTATTTTAATGTAAGAGTGTCATGATACCATTACTGATAATTGTCATGACAGATGCTGTGTCATGATGTAAATTAGCATGGGACATAAACAATTTGCAATAACTGCAACGAATGTTTCAAGTAATGAAAGCACACACACACACACACACGCGCACACACGCATTTTTTTGTTATAAAGCAGGATTCGTTTGAATGTTACTTTATTGCTTTTTTTTTCTGTGGTCTAATCCATATGAAATGTTTACATTCTCAATGGTGTAAGAGAATCTATGTCTAGGTTTTCAAACAATGTAAATTAACCTGAAAAATTATTTGTTATAATAGCCATGATGTTCTGGGGTTACCGGCATATTGTTAATTTTCCTTGTATCTCTGTCTGTTTTCCAGCTCCTGGGCATGGCCTTCTCCATGACATTGTTCCATCAGATCCACAGAACAGGGAAGAAGTACGATGCCTAGCTGGGCTACAACGTAGGGGGTCCCCACTGCATTATTTTGGGACTGAACTTGCAGGCCACTCTAAACCCCCTCCGTTCCACCATCGGCCAAGTCCTAACCTTTTCCCACTTTTCCCCAGCCACCCTATACAGACATCAACCATGTGTCCTTTCTCTTCTCTCTCCCAACATCACTCATCTGCCAAAGAGAAAGAGGGACAGAGAGGAAGAGGAGTTCAGACTGTGGTTTGAAAACCCTGGGGTGGTTGTCTCCCACTCCAGCTCCTTTAGAACCTTTATTTTGTACGCTTGGACTAACATTTGCAGGAAAGGAGAACATCATGAAAGCTAAACTATGTTGCTTTACTAATGCATAACTCCCATCCAAGGCAAGGACATGACATATAAGACTGACACCCATGCCATCCACTGGGTGGTGTGCATTTTAAGTGTTGTTCACATGTTAAAACCCCCCTCAACAGTGAAAATGACAAATGGTTCCATTGTAGCATGCTCCAGTTTTGACTTGGGTGGAAACCTTTGTCATTTCAATGGAAGGCTGTTTTTTTGTTTGTTTGTTTGTTTGTTTGTTTGTTTGCCATGCCCAGGTTTTCGAGTATCATCTTCATGTACCTGTGAAGCTTGTCTTGAGTTTCGAGACAGCTGGGGTAGGTCTTTAGATTGCAATTGAGGGTTGCAGATGTACTAACTGAAATCTACGCTCATATGTTCAGATTTGTGATGGGCAATTTGAGAAAGAATGTGAACAGGTTGGAAATTTCAAGCACGAAAAGAGCCTTATGGTAAGATAAGGGAGAAAAGACAGATGTGAGTATTTCAAGCTATTTTTCAGTTTGTTTGATCACCCTGCTATGCAGATACTCAAACAAGATCACTCAAACAAGTTACATCATGTTCCCCTGTTGCAATTCAGATAAACACAATATGCTCTGTAAAAATGCTTCAATACATGATGTATTTCAGAGCAAGTTGTTTGAGACATTTTGGTGCAAACTGAGGTTTCGAAAAGAGGCTAAAGGATAGATCATGCATGCTCATGTCTGGCCATGATGGGCCTCTATAATTGGAGGAGTTACCTGCTGAAACATACAAATAAGAAAGGAAATCAGGACCGTTGATAGAGCCAGATAAGCTTAGCTATCTCCTTACATGAACATGGTAACTGTCAGAAAATATTGAATTCTTTGCTTGAACTGTTGTAGGCATGTTTGTGGGCAGTGGGTTTTTTTTTCACACATGGCTGAGAATCAGGAAACTCATTCAGCGCCTCTAAATGAAAACTGCTGCCGCTTTTTTTTTTTTTTTTTTTTTTTCCTTCACAGAAGAACCTGGAGGAAGCCAAAGCTTGCCATGAGCTGTCCTTGTAGATCTTTAGAGTTGGATTGTATAGCTCTGGATGTGAGCTGACAGCAATTAGCTTCTCTGTCTTGCTCAACATTGATAAGACTGAAGCCTTTCTGGTCCACTTGGCTCACATATGGTCAAAGCAGAGGGTGTTCCACTGGAAGTCCCAACAACTGGGATTTTTTTTAATGAATAACAGAGCAGCCTAATTTTTGAACACTGCATTTTTGTGTAGCTATTATCTGTTATTGCCATTGCTCTTGTTCAAATGAATGACACCAAAATGGACACAGCCTAAAAGTCACGATCTGCTGAACAAAGACGCTGAAGTTAGCACAGTAATCTACATCACAAATGCCAGGCTACACCAAACCAGAGCGTGGCTCCAGATGACTCCTGCATCATTGATCGAGTGTTAGAGTCTGCATTCTTTCTGTCTCTGCACATCAGCTGCTCAGCCAGAGTTCACTTGTTCACAAGTGTTCACTGGTTCCTCCCATCTTTCCATTATTTTTTAAACATGAAGGTTAGAATGTGCTGCAGAGATTGCACCAGTTTGCGTTTTCAAATGACATTCCCTGTTAGCTGAGTTGATAGTGTTTCTGTACCTCCAGTTTTGATCCTGCTCCGACGACTAAGTCCCTTCTGTCGTCTCTCCCTACCTCCAGCTCATCAGGGAGTGGAAAAAGCCAGATCAAAGGCGATGCTTTTCCAAGATTATAGCAAACGAGGCCTGAACTGAAAGACCATTTAACAGCTTGAAGTTTTGCGGGGTTTAATTGTGCACTGTAGAACATGAATTACTTTTCCCAGACTGCAGTCGCTGTCAGACATTCTAGTGTGAGAGCGAGATTGGTTATTATGCTGTCTCCTGTCAAACGTGGTGCTTGGACAGCTGTGACCTTCTCCCCAAGTGTTAGGCTGGGGATTAGCTGATCTGAACAGGTACGGAGTGACATGCAGTTTTTGCCATTTACTGTAGATTCAAAGAAAATTGGTTGAAAACAGTTAGGGACCAGAGGTGGTCAGCAGTTCAAAATTTCATCCTAGATATGTGGAGAAAAGAAGTACTTGGATGAGCGTAAGAATGCTGTCACTGTGCATTGCTGCTATGAGAGATGTTGTTGGAGGTTCTTAAGTGAAAGAGGACATAAAGAGAACGATTAACAACAGCTAAGAGGCATTGCAGGCTCTACCACAGTAACCCTTTGCTTGCTAACACCTGGGGACATCTGAACGCTGGTGATGTTTTGAATTCAATGTGTGGAGCTGAAACAGTTTCTGCATGCAGTGTGCTGGAAGATGCAGAGATTGAACAATGAATAAAAAATCTTTTTCTTCTTATTATTTTAACATGATTGTGAAAATGTGTGGGTCATGATGAAAGTCCAAGAGTTGGATCCTTTCTTTAAACTACTACTATGATTTTCCAGCCAGATAAATGGAATGTATAACCCATCATACCTTACAGGGCCATTCTTTTTGCAACAGTTAAGTGATTTTGCAAAAAAACAATAGCAGTTTTTAATGTTCCGCATCGCTTTAATGTCAGTTTGTGCTTCATACTGCATTTATTCAAGCTCATATACATTAGTTCTCGCTGCATATCATCAATATCATTTTTGCTATAACTAGCATAAAATAAGTGCATATTTTTCATGACCCAAAATTGCTCTATGTTGCTCTTCTGTTTGCCATCAAGTGTTTAAAGGTTGTCTGTAATAACTGCACAGGGGGGAATTAAATATATTACTTTGAGACAAATGTTACATTATCTAATTGTTGCATTTTTTAATTTTTATTTTGTATATTGGTTGTCATTTTTGTCCGGTTTTATTCCATGTGCTGTTTCCATGTGCTGCTGGGCTTTGTAGGAAGGCGAGCTTGACGCAAAGTGAGGAGAATAAGCATGACAAGACTTTTCATTTTGAAAAGGTTCTGTTTCTGACTGCTTTGCTCTCTGCTCAGCTAAATTCATTAATGTTTAGTCTTAGCTCTGGGACAAATTAATGATGGGCAGATGGTTGCTTTGCATTCACAAGTGTCTTTGTTCAAATATTACTATAACAGGGCACTTATGAATGTGTAATATGGTTTGTTGCAACCATTAAACATACCATTATCAATTCTAAACTCTCACTGCTGAGCTAATCTTCCTATATTAATGTACCCCCCCATGCTGAGCTCGAATCATTATCAATACACTCTCTGAACTGATTCTTACTGGCCCAATGCAGAATATCAGAATCACACTACATCGAATCTTTGTGTTGCCTAATTGTATATTTTGGTAAGTCATTTTCCTAACTGCCATGGAAACATTTTTGTACCCCTTTTGTTGTTTATTAGTTTTATTTCCATTTGTATGTTTTGATCCAAGAGTGTAAGGTAACTCAGTTCTGTACATGATGCTATTTGTTGGTACTGTAGTCACATTTTGACACTGTTGCAGGGAAGCTTTTGTTCAGCATTTGAGAGCAACCATGGTATAAGTAATCCATTTCCATTCTTCAAAGCACAGTCCCACAATGTAGCGATTTGGTTAAGAAAGAAGAGATTTGGAAGGTAACCCGTTTCTACCACATTTGCCATATCTGTATTTTTGTACTACAGTCCTAACCCCAGCGCTAGCCTGCATATGCGAGCTGTGGAAACGTAAGCTCTTGAGTGATGTGTTTGATGTAATGTCATGATGGGTGACAGTTCAAAAATCTCGTCGACCCAAATTTGTCCTGTGGAGTTCTTTTTGCTACATGTAAAGCACTATAAATATCTAGCTATATTAGGTGGTGCACTAAATTTCATTCTTTAAATCCTACTATTTTTTAAATAAAGGAAAGTGTGTCACAAAATTCCAAGATAATGTATAGTCATTGACTTTTCTTAATGACAAAGTATGATTTTGTATGCACCATTGTAGAAACTACATTGACTTTTTTTTAAATTTCACCATGATATCTTAGAAGATACTTGTTTCACTTATATGTAAGTGTGCTAAGCAATTTAAGTGTCTTTAACAGGCAAAGGCTGCTCTGGAAAGGCCTGCTGTGAATACTGACGGTGTGTCAGCGAAAGACCACATATATCTGAAAGCAAATTTTACATGACATTATGACAGTAAGATATAAAAGTGTTCCAACCTTTTATTTCCTACACATTAGAAGCAACAGCTTGGTGTGTGTGCAGCATTATTTTTCTACTGAGCTTTATTGATTGGTTAATCTAACCTCTGTACCATTTCATCTTGGCTATTTTTCAAAACACTTTCTCTTCTATGCAAAAGCCCTGTTGCGGCTTTTTACTGATCATTTTGTATTAGTTCCATGTAATGAAATAAAGTTATCAGAATTAACTAAGTACATATTTCTGTCTGATTTACAAGTCAAGGACCTGTGTTGTACAATCAGCTGCATAATATATAATTGGCTTTCTGGAGATGTGTAAAAATTCATTTTTGTCTAAAAACATTCACTTCTGCTTTTCAGAAATATCAGTCTGCTGGTCAACAAAATAAATGCATTACATTAAATTGTGCCTAAAGGCAGTACAATCACTTATGTGGGGAAAATTGAAAAATGAATGAACTTTTTTTTTATTTCACTCACTTGCATATGCAGTAGCCCTGAGCTGTTTTTTCAATAGCAAACAGTTTAAGTCTCAGAATATGTTTTAGACCAGTGGACGCATTTTCAGCTTAGTTTAGAAAGTTTTAGAGGTGTTGAGGAGATGAACTGCTCTCATAAGAATGAACATTTTCTAATTATGTAGCAGAAAAATGCATCATAATCTGAAGGCTGTTCATATCATTTTGAGAAAATCACTACTCAAGGTTTAGACAATCCGAGAGAATCATCCTAAAGTTGTTTCTCCTGAGTAGTTTCAGTGAACCTCCTACTTTCTAAACTTCTGAGCTAGAAGAGGACCGAAATGTTCAATTCATTTAATGCCCATTTACTTTAGCAGGTCATGATTAGAGATGTGTGCCAGCTCCCTGGACAAGAATTATCAGTGGTCTTTGACTAAATACCAGTACAGATGGCGATTCACCATTGAAAGTCTTTTTTTCTAGGCTTAGGCTTTAACTGGGTCTGGGAAACCGTCCTTGTAATTATTTAAACTCCAGGTTGTTTATGGTAGTTGCACTTAGTGTTTAATTATGAAAGCAAAAATATCATTTGGCTTTAAAACCAGGATCAGAGATCAAACCCAAAGCTTACCAAGTTTGTCTGTCTGCTAATGTGTGCATCACTGGGTTCATTTTGTCCTCTTTAGCCGGCTGTGGTGACACTATAACAATGCAACAAAGCTTCAGGTCTATTCACTACCAGTCAGGCCACAGGACTTTTTTTTTTTTTTTTCGTGTAACGTGATTCTTTGGCTCTGTTGGACACTGGTGTACATGGTATGACAGTGTTGCAGCTGCTGCTTTCCATTTAGGCGATGCTCACTAACTGAAACACGGCAGCTAACTTGCATGGGCAAAAAATATCCGTTCAGGCCAGCTGGACCGCTGCTTTTCCTGACAACTGCTATTCACCTCTGCTATAAAAATGGACAGGGACCTGAATCTCAACAGGGCAGAAACCTTTTCCTTCATCAATCCCTGGATCCGCTATTTTCTGTTCTTTTTTAGCTTCTTATTTTGGGTAAGTCAAGCCTGCCCCCGCTCCAAGTTCCATCTCCAAATATGTTTCTGAGCTGCAATGTTTCCCAAGTGCAGACGACAAGCTCCTTAAGATCTGTGCTGAATTTTCATATGAATAAAACATTACAAGGCAAACAAGAGACATGCTCATGTTCAGAATCATATCCCTGCTTTAGCTATTACAGCCTCCAAATTGCTTTTAATGTTTCAACATTTACATCTGCCATTGATCAGCTTTGCTTTTTCTCTGTTTGTAATTAACATACAATTGCAGTGGCCTCTGTTTGCATATGAAAGGCAGTGCATGCTGCATGTGATGTGCTGAGAATACCCAAAAGAAACATTCCAAATTCCTGATTCATTTTTGTGTGCATTATTAGTACAAGCTGCTGCATATTTGCTGTAACTGGCCAATCTCTGTCATCTCAGGTCCCTCAGAATGGTCCATATACAGTCTGATTGACAAACAGAATAAGATTGACAGTTGGTTAAGCAGGCTGTCTACCTGAGTTTGACTGACTGGCCCAAAGCTGTCTGTGATCAGTGTTTATTTTGCGAGTGAGTGAGCAGAGCAAGTGGCCATGTGTTGGGCAGCAAGTGCGACAGCATGGCTCACTGCAGAAGCCCAAGCATCAAGCCAGGCTGGCCTGCCACAGCCAAAATCGCCCTTGTTCCATTTGTTTACTGCAAGCCAGGCCCCTGGACTCGATGTTGCAACATAATCCATCAGCCCTTTGTTCCAGTCGCACCAGCTTACTGGGTTATTCAGCCATACAGCAATCCTTTAGGACAGAGGGGGAAACAAACTGTCACACTCTTAAATGTAAAGGTTCCGTAATGATTCTTGGCTTAGATGTACAGTTCTAGTACTATTAGAGTCAGGCACTCAGTTTGGGCCATAAATTTCAAAACGGTCAAAAAACAAGCTCAACGCTACTCGTATTTGTCAGTACCCCTCTCTTAGAAGCATTTTAGCATTCAAGCGTCGAGTGTTAACATTTTTGTCAATTTAATTCAACATATATTACATTAATTTGACTTTGTCTTTCATTAAAGGTCTCTGTCAAAGGGCAGTTGCTTGTGAACACAAGATTTTTGTTTTCTTCCCTGCCAAGGTTGCAGCTAGTACCTTAAGTAAGTCATTTTCCTTCACAAAATTGGTGAATCCCAAAACAAAAGAGGATTAGTTGATTATACTGTCACTTTTTAAAATATTTTAAATAATACAAATTCTGAATTTACTGCAGAATATTATTGGATTTTCACAATAATATAATTTAAGTAAAAAAACAAAAAAAACAAACAAATGTTGACGTTATCTTAATTACAAACATTACACTCAACATGGACACTGACTGGTCTATGCAGCCCTTTAACACAGCAAGTTGTGATGTTCTGAGACCTTATATATACCAGTGTAAACCTTTCTTTTTTGCAGTTTGAGCTCTGGTAGCTGTTCCATAGGGTCAGACCAGATGGGCTAGCCTTTGCTTCCCATGTGCATCAGTGAGCCTTGGGCACCCATTATCATTAGTTCACTGGTTGTCCTTTATTGAACCAGTTTTGGTAAGAACACTTCACAAGATCTTGATGTTTTGAAGATTCCTTGACCCAGTTGTCTACCCATCCCAATGCAGACCTTCTTAAAGTCAGTTGGATCCTTATTCTTGCACAGCTTCTGGCTTCAGAAATATAAACTTCAAGACATGACTGTTAAGTGGCTGTCTAATAAATCCTGACACTTGACAGGAGCCATTATAATGAGAAAATCAATGTTATTCACTCCACCTGTCAGTGGTTTTAATGTTGAGGATGAGCAGTGCATGTAGGAGCAGACTGCTTGTTACAATTCACTGCAAAGTGTAACGAGTACAGAATAGCAGGAGAAAAAGGCTCTTGGTGATATGTTGAAACCTAACTGAAGTCCCAGGTAGGAAGAAGAGCATTTTCCATTTTTATTTGTTCTTATAAATCTCACAGTATTATTACCCACAGGTCCAGGAAACCAGATCGCCACTCATGCAGTAGAAATATAAAAAGGGTGCACACCCATTTTACATTTTCAAGGAAAATGAGCCAAGGCCAATGAGTCTCAGGTTGAAAAACAATTAATTGAACAATTAATCTTTTGAAAATGAGTCTAACAGGCTCACAAACAGCCCACAAGCATTAAATAGAAAATATGATCGTATTAAAAATTGCAAACCTTTATAGTTTCCAGAAATCACTAAGTCTTCTCTGAAACCCTGACGATTCACCTCTGCTAATAAGCGTAGCACTGTTACAAAATGTAAAGATTCTTTTTAAAGTTTACAACCAGTGGGGCAACGGTGACCTTGTGCTTAGGGAGTTGGCCCCAGGATCAGAAAGTCATGGGTTTTAATCCCAGTAGGTTGCCCTGAGGTACGCTTGAGCAAGGTACCAGCCCCATCACTGCTCCCTGGGCGCTTTCAATAGTCGCCCCCTAATGCATGTGTACGGGTCAAATGCAGAAGTGTATTTTCATTGTGGTTCACTGTGTTCTCACAATGACAAGAAAAGTCACTTTCACTTAAAAAAAAAAAAAAAAATCCTCAAAACTTCCATGGCATCACACAGAACAACCCCCTTTTTTTAAGTAAAGGCGAAACAGCACTGGTGGTGGTGGTGTACTTATCACAGAGACCTGCACACGCCAAATGAGCCACCTGTCTTGCTGGCACTCGATTTCCTTCTCAGTTCTTTGAATAACTGACAACTGTCTGAGCAACAGCACTGGGACTTCACAGTTTGCCAAGGTTGAGTGAGAAGATACACTTCCCGTCCAAAAAAAAAGTCTCTAATACTCTACTCTAATATTTGGTTGGACCACCTTTAGCTTTATTACGGCACGCATTCACTGTGGCATCATTTCGATAATGTCAATGTCACAACATTCATTTCTGTCCAGAGTTGCATGAATTTTTCACCAAGATCTTGTAGAGAGTCAGACCGCTGCACAAATTCTTCTCCAGCACATCCCAAAGATTCTCAATGGGGTGAAGGTCTGGACTCTGTGGTGCCCAATCCATCACAATCTGAGCTGATGAATCCTGACATTATCATCTTGGAATATATCTTAGAATAACAGGCTTGTACTGTAAACCCTAGGCCTGATGGGTGCATCACTTCATGCGGCTTACCCTGATGTGCCCATCACTCTGGAACAGGGTAAATCTGTACTCATCAGATCACATGACCTTCTTCCATTGCTCAACATTCCAATCTTTATGCTCCCGAGCAAACTGAAGCCTTTTTTCATGATTAGCCTCACTGATCAGTGGTTTTCTTAGGGGTACACAGCTGTTTAGTCCCAATCCCTTGAGGCCCCTTCACAATGTGCATGTGGAAATGCTCTTCCTTTCACTATTGAACACAGCCGTGAGTTCTGTTTTTCAGAATTTGATTTCAACAAACCTTTTCAACACATTATTCTTCCAGTTCTTAAACCAATTTTGGCAATTTCAGCTCCTCCTTAGATGTTTTCTTTGGTTGATGCATGTCAATAATTTGACCCTTCTGAAACAGATTAACATTTCTTCCATGACCTCAGGATGTGTCTTCCGACATGGTTGTTTGAGTACTGAGAAGCTACTCACTGTATCAGTGAGGGTTAAATAACTTGTTGCAGCTGAAACAATCATCCTTGCAGTAATGTAATCCAATGGGAGGCTCTTAAATATTTGCTCTGATAAATTCAGGTGGTGACTTTTTTTGGGACAGGCAGTGTATTATCTGCTTGGAACGATCCATTCCTGTTGCTTTCAGATAAAAATGCATGAGATTGTGATAGCAAGACTGTCGTTAGTGCCAGAAAAAAAGTTGCTAATATCTGCCAGTTGTTATATGCATGGATGATTTTCATTTGAACAAATAGCTGCACTTGATTACTGACTTTGGCAGAAATTGTAGGGAGAATCTGAGGTAGAGTGTTTTGTCTTTCAATAGCACAGATCATTTTTAGAGCTGTTCACTTTACATTATAGCTCAGCCAGACTCATTCTGCTCTAGCCTGAGAGAAGAGCTGGGTGGGATTGAGCTGTTTTATGAGAGGTGTTACCTTAGTCGGTTCTCTACATAGTGCTACAGTGAAAACATAAGGGAGAGGGATCTAAACTGTCTTCTCAAAGAAGACTTCTTAGTGACCTTACCCAGGAACAGATAAAGATTGGTTTAACGCAGAGGGGGAATGTTAATGTAAAGTCACTACTGACATTTTAATTCTAAATTTAGGCCTCATCTGGGAAACATTTTACAGTATACATGGCCAAACTGAGAACGTTTAACATTTAAAAATGGAGAAGTTATTTCCCTCAGTATTGTCTTGTGGCAATGTCTCCAGACATAAAGAGGTGTCATTCTCTGGTAAGACTTGTAAGTTCATGCATCTTCTTTGTACTTCTTCTCTCTACATATGGATAAGAAAGGGGTTCCTTCAAGATGTAGCCTACTTCCTTCAGGGTTTATCGGGTTGGATCAGGTTATGGTTTCCTTAAAAAAGGGAAAAAATACAAAGAGAAAATTCTATCCGCGGTAGTTTTTGCGAGAGGTTGAGAAAGTTGCTTCTAAGAATGCAGTAACTGATGTGAAATCACCTTTTTAACGCTGCGCTTAGTACTGTACTGTATTCTTATTTTACTCATCTTCATATTATTGTTAGTAGTAGTAGTATAAATATGTGATTTTAATTTGATTTAGTCACTCAAGGCTGATATGTTCATTCTCTTTCAGGTATTTTCTTTACTTATTGTTGCTATAGGAGTATATGCTAAAGTCCAAAAAGCAACAGGTATGGATTGTTTATTTATTTTTTTAACTGTAAGTGAAGAAATCTTAGAAACATTCTTAGAAACTTAAATTCTTTCATTATATATCAATATGTCACTCAAAGTTATTTGGATGTCGAGACTAAGCTGCAGGTACAGCACAATCAGTTTTGTTTGTGACTTCTTCCCAGACACAGTTCGAGACTCATTCCTCATCGATCCAGCCATCATTCTGATAGTGGTGGGAGTTGTCATGTTTTTTATAACCTTCTGCGGATGCATCGGTGCACTGCGAGAAAATATTCAGCTCCTTAAAACAGTAAGGACCTGCTATAAGTGCCTTTAAAAGACTTACCAGCTGTAATGTTCCAACCAGGCTAATACTCCCTTTTCCCATTTAGTTTTCATTTAGCCTTACCCTGGTCTTCCTCACACAACTGGCCATAGCAATCCTGGGATTCTTCTACTCTGACCAGGTATAGTTTCTCTTAAAAATGAGTCATGTACACATTCATTAACCTCATTAAATTTGTCCTGCATCATCGCCTGTATCATTACTGCATAACTTTGAATGTCATTTTTTTTTCTCTTTAACTGAGAGGCCACTGCACTTCTGTACTTCCAGTATAAGCTTTCTCCAAATACGCCAAAGGGCTGTTAACTTTATTTGTGATTGCCTAAAGCTATATCTATAGTAAAATTTTGTAATGATTCACTAAACTACAACAACAGCAGGTCCCATAGTGTTTTAGCACTTTTTCTGCAGTAGCGCATCTCTTCCAGGCATCTGAGAGGCACAGTCATTATGAAGGAGGGAACATTATGACAAACTGGAGATATCTTGAGGGGATCGAGGCGGGGCTGTGATTAATTACCATACCAAAGCATATGTTAATAAACCCATCATAGCATGTTAGCTCTCCTGCTAGCCAATACAGTACAGGGCATTCTGCATGGGCCAACATGTTTCCCAAACAACTTCTGCATTTATAACAATGCAAACAGATGCTAAATAAAATAAACTGTGTCTCCTTGTCATTTCAGACACGGGATGCTCTGGGGAGGTTTGTGAAGAAAGCCATTGTGCATTACCGTGATGACCTGGACCTTCAGAATCTCATGGATTACATTCAGAAAGAGGTTAATAATAATAATAATGATTAGATATTAGATTAGAATTTAGATTTTAACACCTCTGTTATTGAGCTATTTAATAATTGTAATGTTTGCACTGTGTGTTCCTCTGCACCAAAGTGATACACTGGTACAAGGGAGAAGCAGGAGACAAAGAGAATGTACATATAACTGTCTAGACTTTATTATTCCCTTTTCTAATATTCTAATGTTCACTTTGGGCCTCTTCAAACTCCTAGTTCAAATGCTGTGGCTGGAACAACTACACAGACTGGTCCTGGAATCTGTACTTTAACTGCAGCCAGGGCAACCCAAGCACAGAGAGATGTGCAGTGCCTTTTTCCTGCTGCACCCCAGTACCTGGAGAGGTGAGCTATCTCTGCTTCTGAAATTATATGCGTATTATGTTAATCAGTACTGTGGAAATTTATGAGGGCACTGCGCATAACCATCTGCAGAAGGTCTACAGACTGAACAGTAGTGTTCTCCAGCTATTTCTCCCCAGTGAACCCTCACAGCAACACATCTGCAGTAAGTTTTAGACAATGATAAACCTATACAATAATAAAGTAGTGTCCTGTATAATCATGGTGGCTATTGTTTTGGTTATTTCAAGAAAATGCATATAGCTGAGCTCATCAGCATTCTAACAGCTGCTGAATTAATCTTGACTTGAGGTTAAGGCATTACTGCCATCTGCTGTTCATTTTCAAACATATCTCAGAGAGAGGGGGGTAGAAAGGTGGGGAAAAGGTGGGTGGAAAGGGAGAGAGAGGAGAAGAAAGGGAGAGAAACAAAAACAGAAAGGGGGAGAGAGAGGGAGGGACAGAAAGGGAGAAAGAGAAAGAAAGAGACAGAGAGAGAGAGAGAAAGGGGAAGAATGAAAGAGAGAGAAAGAGAGAGAGAGAGAGAGAGAGAGAGAGAGAGAGAGAGAGAGATGGTAATGCTTTCTCCCCATATTTTAATATTTTACATTGATATATGTATATATTTTTTATTTTAGAGTGTTATCAATACCATGTGTGGTTTTGGGGTTCAGACTCTCAAGTACTTGGAGGCTGCTAAGTCAATCTACCCAGTAGGCTGTGCAGACAGAGCTGTTATTTGGATTGAATCTCATCTGCTCTTGGTGGGGGCACTGGCTTTGGGTCTGGCTCTGTCACAGGTAATACACTAATTTTTGTGCACGCTGTCTTTATCAGCACATTGATTACATTGTATGTTTACTTTAAGGTGCAGCATGCCAGCTTTATCATTTTGTGGGTCTAAGAATTTCTAGGCAAGACCTTTCCTTCAGCTTGTGCTGGGAGATGTCCCACGTTTACTCAAAGTGAAAGCCCTACCGTGAGGATTTTGTGGGTTCATTATCAATATCGATAGCATGTATTTCAGACATAAAAGGCACACGCATTTTTAATATTGGTTCAAGCTCCCTCGCTACTTTAGAAATGGGATAGGAACTCAAAGCATTAAACACAGAAATCTTTGCCTAACTATAAATACGGGGACTGAAACGAAATAATCATGCAACAATGAAAATAATGTTTTTGTCATTATCCTCATGTAAATAAAAACAAACATTTTAAGAAATAAATCAGAGGTGATCTTATTTGATAGCAGTGCTAGTCTTTGCACAGACAACAATTTGCCGGTTTTTTTTTTTCCTTAGTTAAATTATTAAAAACACCTTGACTGACTGCCAAGATAAAAAGATAAAGAAGAGAAAAATCTCCTGATCCGGCCTTTAATATTTGCACTCGTGCTTTCCCATTTAAAGCAAAAATCTCAGATTTCAATGTCATCCTCAATGATAATAGTTTTAATAATTGCTGAGCAAAGAATGGATTTTCTAAAATACACAAGTATTTTCCAGCTATAGAGAAACTCTTTAGAATATCTTTTTTTTCTCTTTTTTTCCATGCAGGGAAATGAAGTTAAAAAACACTTTCAGATGGACTGGGCCCATTAATTTGATCAATTTGATCATGCACCAGTCTGAACGCCCTGACAAATATGAAGTGACAAAAAAATGTTTTAAATTACTGGAGATCTACATCCTGCATAGTTTAGCTGTGTGATAATCAGGTTACGAGTGGGTGATTCTGGAAAAATAAAAGATCAGAATACTTCAGTTCAATACTTAAGGCAGTATTCATTTTTGTTGAAATGCACGTTTAAACAGACAAAAAATAACCACTGGTCCCACATTTTAATAAAACTAAATCTAAATTACATATTAGCACTGCACATATTGCACAACACTAACAGGGTCATCAGGAATAATAATGCTCTCTTTGTAATGAAACATGCGGTTGGTTATTGTAATATGCACAATATGCTCAGAAAAGCATGCTGTTGCAAATTCTGATGTCATTTATTACAATGATAACTATTCATCCAGCCGCGCTCTGAATTCAGGTTGGAGCATCAGACTCTCAGACATGAGAACAGCAATCAACTCAATTCTCTGGGCAAACTTCCAAAAGTAGCATTATGGGTCTCTTTTATTTAATTGCAGTTATGTTTGCTTTGTAGCATACCTGATAACCTCACAGTAAAAATATACTCTTGGCAAGCTGACCAAGTCTGTAACTTGTAAGCCTTAGGCTTAACCTGGCCCTTTTTTCTGGTTGGCAGATTGCAGGTATTGTGCTGTCTCAGATACTCATCTCTCAAATCCAGAATGAGATCAGCTCTGTGCTGTAGGGATATCAGCAGAAAGGACTCCTCAGCCAGCTGCATTACAGTTCAAAGTAAAAAGATATCCTTTACAGATTTTTTACCTTTTTTTTCTCTATTAATTTGAGACAAAATTAAATTATAAATATCAAATCAAGGTTTCCAGTGTTTTATTCATCTGCATTTTATGAACATCCAAGCAAATGTCCTTTCTACTTTGGACAAATGTACATTTTTACAATGAACTGAACATTTCTAGCTCCTGTTTTGTGTTAGACAATGCTTTCTTGTTTTTTTAACAGTTATATATTTCATCACATTACCAATTCCCAAATGTATAATGTATAAAAACTCCTGCCATTTATACTGTATGTGTAAAGTGGTATGTGCAGTGTGCATAGCATTTTATTTATATATGAAGAGAATTGGCTCTTTGGATCAGTCGATCAGTGAGAGGAGAGTTTGGTCTCGCTGAGTCTCTTTCAACCAGAATGCACCTGGACAAACAGAAATAAGAAAGAAGTAGATGTTGTGGGAATAACTTGGAAAAACATTAAAGCTAGCTACAAAACTAGAACCAGATGATTTGACTTTAAACGTATTATAAGGTAATGAGCTTTGTCTGACCTGGCAAGCTTCTGATGGTGTTTGTCTTCAGACTTCATCGCAGCATGTATGAGCAGCTGGCTGAACACATCTCTCTTTAAACAAGATTTCAGAAATTGGACATTTTAGGTCCTCAGAGAAGACATTTAGACTGCCTGCCTTTGAAATATTTATATAAATAAACTTAGCTACACAAATCAGTGACATAGGACAGTGGTCTATCTGACTCGACAACACGTGGCTGATATGAAGATTCCAGAGATTCCACCATCTACCAACACAAATGGTATCTTTACATGATATGAGATGACGTTGTTACAAGACTAACCTGTGCATCACTGCCCCCTATCTCAATGGTGCGGTATCTCAATGGTTTAAGGAGCTCCACGGCCTTGCTGTAGTTGCCTTGGTCATATGCAATCAAAGCCTGACACATAGGCAACCCAACAGTCTTAGCAATCTGGTGCTGGTGGTTCTCTCCTGGCTCTCTGAGGACATAGGATGTAGTAGTCAGAGAACCTATTGAAGGATCATTAAAGATTAAACACATTCATGCAGACCTTTGAGATCAACTGTGACATAATTCCTTTCAAATATCTTCCATTTAAGGTCAAACCCATAAGCTTTGTGCCAAAAGAAGAGGTTCATTTAAGCTTTTCCAGTCTTGAACAGATGTTGCATTCAAAGTCTGATCTCTTCCAGTTATGTCACAATAAAAAACATGACATTGTCAAGAGAAATTTCTTTCTTAACATTTGTCACTTATTTTTCATCCCTGAGTAAAATCCTGACAGATCATGCCCATGGCACAGCTGTCAGAGTAAATTGGATTTGCATACTGCATGCAAACTGTCAACTGGACTGGAAGAGTGTCTCTCCCAGAGCAGAGGACTACTCAAACTCAATCTCACAGCTAATCAGTCAGTTCTCCAGATAACACCACAGTCCATGCCCCTAGTACACACCCGCACTGCTTTTTGCGATGACTGTTACGTAAGAGCTCCCAAATGCATTATGTAAGGAGGAGGCAACTCACTTGGCCAGCTCTTGCAGGCTCTCCAGCAGACGCTGCGTGGTGCCTGTGTTTTTGCAGCCCAGGGACACCATAAGGAAGTGCAGGTCATTGAAGAGCAGGGTGTGGTCTTCTGAGTGGGGCTCAGTCACTTGCAACAACTCTCGGTAACGGTCCTTCACGTTTACACCTATCGTGAGAGTATGTATATTTGAACACATAGTTACCTGTAAGTTTACTGCTGGTCCTCAATGTACAACTATATGTAGACAGATAAATCTATTCTCAAGTTAGTACATAATAACTTGGAGAGCAAGCAGGGCCACTGTGTGCACTGTGGCTGCAGTCTGGATGGCTGTGCTTCTAATTTCCTTTCGAAGATGTCTGTTTTCACATGAGGTAGCTAGCTTGGTATAAATGCAATTTCATATTTGTTAAATATCTATTAAATTTGTGGTAAAATCCCCAGGACATTTTTTCTTTAAGTAAAAACCACCATCTTGAAGTGAACTGATAAATATGTTTCACTTGCCAACTTAATATCATTCATGACAATCCTATTTTCTCCATCAAATGTTGAGTGTCAAATCCTTTTCAGCAACTGGACAGTGTGGCCATAATAGACTGTACTGTTTTTTATTATACTGCACAAATGAGGAGCCTTCATCAGACAGTGCTACTGAGGACCTGAACTTGTGATACAGCTAGCAATTAGAAGAGGAGCATCAATCCCCAATCTAGAAGGGGTTACGTCTAGCACAATTTGTTAGAGCAAACAAAAAGCAAGTAGACCAACGTCTCACCTTCCAGTTCCAGCCTGTAGAGCATTGAACAGGCATCCACTGTATCCAGCATTGCTCCAGACTTTACACAGTAACGGAAAATCTGGGACATCCAAGAGAATTAAAAATTTTATATTTCATGGCTGTCACTTCATCTAAGTGATTGCATCTCAACAACGCAGTTACGAAGCTTTCGGCACTTACTAATGTGTATAAAGAGCAGTTAACATTCCTGTAAATGTAATTAGATTCATTAAGATTAAGGTTCACTCACAGACATTTGTACAGACAAGTGTTATACATTTATCATGACTCTGTACACAAAACTATAATCCAGTCATTTTTACCACAAACATTTATCAAATGCCAAAACCCACTGAAAAAAATAACTGAACAATGCAGAGTTCACACTTCCTGACCTAGACCACAGCAGTAAAACCATAACAAGTCTAAAGTTCACGAGTAAATCCACAAAACACAAAATGTACTGGGTTCATAATGTCAGCAAATAAATACAAGTTGATGTAAATGTAACAATCACTGCATGCGTTTATATGGATTTTCCACTTAAATTTTTTTTTTTTTTTCAGATTTGGAGATGCAAGTTGATATGACGAGCAGATCAGAACACTAACCTGTTCATCAAATATTTTCAAGGCAGCTTCATTTTCTCCCTGATGATCACATAAACACACAGTATAGAACATGAAAATAATTCATTCAGATCTACATGTGCATGTGTGTGCTGGTTTACTCCCAGTAGTGAACATAAGAATAAAAGGAAAAATATGGGCAAAAATAGCATGTAGTATGAAGTAATAGCATTAATAGCATACCTGAATGAAGTGAATTTGAAAGCTTACCTTCTCAATGTGAAAAAGTGCCCAATGCCAGTAATTATGGCATGCCAACATATCACACACCTTTAGAACCAAAAAAAGCACTCATTTGACCCAAAAAATTTATGAAACCAAAAACAACTTAAAATGTATCAAAAAATACAAAAACTAACCGCCCAGTCTTTCTCAGTAGAGGCCATGAACTTCAAACCTTTCTCTATCTCTGCCTTCATCTCATAGACATGAGCTACTGAGTGGACACTCCAGGCATCCTCAGGAGTTAGAGCAAGACCCTGGGGTTGTACCAATCCATCGTGAGTTTAAAAATGTATACACACACACACGCATATATTTGGAACAGAAAAAAAGTTACCTCTTTTGCTACTTTTTCAGCTTGACCATAGAAATGAGTCTCAAGAAGGCCAAACGAATACATGCCTTTAAGGTAACTAAAGGCAAAATTAAAAAAATATGTTAAACTAATATTCGGTATTTTAGTGGCATAATTGCTGTGAAAGAGTTACCTCATATATCAGTGTAATGTGTGGTACCTATACAGGGGCATGTGAGGTTTCCAGTAAGGAAGCACTCTGGCCACAGAGTCCCTCATCTGAGTCTGTTGACCCAAGTAAAAAAAGCCATCATGGGAAAACTTCAGGGCCAGCATATCTGTTGGGTGCTCAACCAGAATATCGTCCCACACATCACAGGCCTTACCCAAGGCTCTGAAATAGACAGCTTTGTTTGAAAACTCAGAAATACAGCAACAATTCTGCATCGTATTTTGGATAGTAGGGTTAAACTGACGATGAAACAAAAAGTCAAGGTTACTTATACAACAACTTCTTGCAGGGAAACGCACATTCTTATATACAGTATGATGCAAAACCCTTGGGCAGCCATGAACATAGTTTTAAGTTGTTTTACTAAGCTGAATGTATGCTTCCTTTGGGCAGGAAAATCATACAAACCATTAAACAAATTATAAAAAAATAAAACTTCAGGAAAACCAGTAACTTTCTTGGTAAGAATAACAGAATAACACAGGGTTTGTTCAGGAAGTGCACCAACAGCACATCTAATTTAATTTAACAAAACACTGACTAACCAAACTCACATCGGAAATTAACTGCAAAGACAGGCCTTCAGGCAGCACCAATCAACAATATTAACTAGCAACATCTAACATCCAAAATCAGCATTAATCCATAACTGTGTGCAGCAGCGATGAACAATCCTGAGCAGAACCAATCAACAATCCCATCAGTCACCCATCAATAACCTGAACCAGCACCAATCAACAGCCCTAACCAACAACAATTCACGACCCCATCCAGCATCAAATCTGTTGAGATTAACTATTGACATTCAACTTTGGAAGTTTTATTATTTCAGAGGAGTCTGGAGTCATTATTATAACAGTGGGTATGCATTACAAAGGTAGTGAACTATATTTAACAGCGTTTTTATTTTACATTGATTAGATAGTAGCAGAATGCATTGTGGGTTATGATGCCATTATTAACCTTTTGAGAATAATTTTCTACTAGACTGGCTGGGTACAATGTGCTTAATTCACTTCTTCAGTTTTTATCTAATGCCTGAAGCATTATTGAATCAGGCATTTTTATCATTTGCCCAAGAAATTAAAAAAGGTGGGAAAGTGAAAGTGACTAACATTATGCACACACAGCACACAGTGAACCACAATGAAATGCATACTTTGTATTTAACCCACACACAGCGTGCAGCAGAGGGCAGCCAACCCTGGGGCCTAGTGGCTAACCCCTGCACCACTGCACCTTTTTTTTGTTTGTTTTTTTTTTTTAAACCTTTTTTAAAAACGGAAAAGATAAAAAAGCAAACCACATGGCAGACAGTGAGTAAATTTCTCAGGCTCACCCTCTGGAGAACAGCTCAACTGCTTTGATGTGCATTTTCTCTCGGGGTGTGAGGTCCTGGCAGCCAGCCAGCTCCACTGTCCTCCTTACAGCACTTGCCAGTTTCTCATCCCGCAGCACTGAACTGCCAGTACCCACCAGCTCTAGTCCAGTGCTGATCACATGACCCATCACTACAGTACAGTGATCATAAGCACACACTGATTGTCCTGAAGGTATGCTCAATTAAAATTGTGTAAAGATATGCTTTCATCATTTGTAGATTACAATACACAATTAATAAATACAAAAATATATGAATAATATATAGTGCCTTGCAAAAGTATTCCCCCCCCCCCCCACGGCATTTCTCATGTTTTGTTGCCTCACAACCTGGAATTAAAATGGACTGTTTGAGAGTTTGCACCATTTCATTTACAGAACATGCCTACAACTTTGAAGATGTAGTTTCTTTTATTGTGAAGCAAACAACAAATTAACAGACAACATAACAGAAAACTTCAGCATGCACAACTATTCACCCCCCTAAAGTCAGTACTTGTAGATTAATTGTAGATTAACCTTTTGCGGTAATTACAGCTGCAAGTCACTTTGGATATGTCTCTATGAGCTTGCCACATCTTGTTACTGGGATTGCCCATTCCTTAAGGCAAAACTGCTCCAGCTCCTTCATGTTGGATGGTCTTCGCTTGTGAACTACAATCTTCAAGTCTGAGCACAGATTCTCAATTGGATTAGGCCATTCAAACACATTTAAATGTTTCCCCTTAAACCACTCGAGTGTTGCTTTAGCCGTGTGCTTCAGTCAATTGTCCTGCTGGAAGGTGAACCTCCATCCCAGTCTCAAATCACAGGCAGAATGACACAGGTTTTCCTCAAGAATATCCCTGTACTTAGCACCATCCATCTTTCCCTCGACTCGGAACAGTTTCCCAGTACCTGCTGCTGAAAAACATCTCCACAGCATGATGCTGCCACCACCATGTTTCACTGTGGCAATGGTGTTCTTGGGGTGATGTGACGTGCCAGACATAGCATTTTCCTTGGTGGCCGAAACGTTAAATTTTAGTTTCATCTGACAAGAGCACCTTCCTCCATACATTTGGGGAGTCACCCACATGCCAAAAGTCACATGAACATGCCAATTTTCCATTTTCTATATGTTTTATATATTTCTCATTTCATTTCACCAACTTAGACTATTTTGTGCAGATCCTGCACAAATACTTTTGCAAGGCACTATATTTTTTATAAATAAATCATATATAAGTGTCGGGACCATTAATTAAAAAAGGGGATAAACACCCCAGATCAATCTGGCTACACTCAAATATAAAGCCATAACATCACACAGATTCATTATTCTACCTGAACATTCTGAGGTTATAAAAGTGAACCACATTGTCAGTACATATGGAGCATCTCCTAGCTCTACAAGCATCTACTTACCAAAGTTTGGATCTGCTGCTTGGACTGCTGCTATGCATCCCTCTATTCCTCCTACAGTCTTGTCATTCCGCCATGTAACATACTGACCAAAAAGGGAAAGGAAAGGGCAACAAATAAGCAGCTGTGGTAGGAACACTGAATGTCCCGTGACCTGCCACTAGAATAACAGGAAGTGAGGTTTATGTTCAGTAAACTATGGAGACAAATGGTGAGTTTAATGTGGAATTCAGTTCTGGTGTGCCTCTGATTTTAAACATTTTGCTGGACAGAACATAGACATTTCACTTTGTGAGAGGCACATTACATACACAATTTGGTATTCGCCACTCACAGATTCATGTGAGAGGCACATTACACTCACAGATTCATGTGAGAGGCACATTACATACACAGTTTGGTATTCGCCATTCACAGATTCACAGAGTAACACTCTGGCACAAGAATGGGTTATTTCTCAATAGGGGCATCCCTAAAAGTAACAAACCTGTTTCTTGAACTGAAATCTCACACAGTAAATGTGTTACAAATGTTATGGCATAATCAGTAACGTCCCCATTTCTGTTCTCTTTAAATAGCAGTGGCCTAGTGGTTAGGGAGTTGGGCCCAGGACCAGAAGGTGGTGGGTTAGCAAGGTACTGTCCCAATCACTGCACCGTGGGCACTTTAAATAACTGCCCTGCGTAACTCTTCAGGTGCGGTATCACGTCACTGTGTGTTGTGCTGTGTTTCCCAATGACACGTTGTCACTTTCTCTTCATCTTCTCGCACCTAAATCAGCATAAATCAATGGAAGATGTGCACATGGAATATGGGCAGATGCCATCAGCCGGTAAAACGTAATGATAAAGTTTCCGATTCTTTCCTGAGGTTATTCACTGAAAAAGTTCATATGTGCTGCAGTGATTAAATGTCCCACTGCCGTGAACTCGGATAGTCTCACACACATGAAGTCGCAGAGTTGCTTAATGAGCCTGAATGAATACAGTGAGGAATGGGACTATACCTGGGTCAGTATGGCATCATATAACTTGCAGGCTTCATTACTGGTGGTGGACAGCGGGAGACCCTCTGTCTCCCAGGCCTACAAACAGAAACCAAGTCAGTGGGTACACTCTGGGTCAGGTTTTCAGAGCAGCACACACCCGTGATCATCCCATGATAACTGCCTTGTGCAAGAGATTATTCTGGCAGAGAAATAAACCCTTTACCCTTAAACCCTTTAGACTTTCACTTAAAAAGTTAGCTTTATAGCTGCTCTGGATGTTGATCAAGGCCATGAGCGCCTTTACCTGTTAGTTTAGCCCAGGAAAACCAAAGATCTAAACCCCTGACTAACTCCAGTCTAAATCTAAATCCCTGACTAACTCCAGTCTAAATCTAAATCCCTGACTAACCCCAGTCTAAAACAAAAATGTAACCCCCTGACTAACTCCAGTCTAAATCAAAAATCTAAACCCCTGACTAACTCCAGTCTAAATCAAAAATCTAAACCCCGACTAACTCCAGTCTAAATCTAAACCCCTGACTAACTCCAGTCTAAATCTAAATCCCTGACTAACTCCAGTCTAAATCTAAAATGTAACCCCCTGACTAACTCCAGTCTAAATCTAAAATCTAAACCCCGACTAACTCCAGTCTAAATCAAAAATCTAAACCCCGACTAACTCCAGTCTAAATCTAAACCCCGACTAACTCCTGTCTAAATCTAAAATTTAAACCCCGACTAACTCCTGTCTAAATCTAAAATCTAAACCCCTGACTAACTCCAGTCTTAATCTAAATCCCTGACTAGTCAAACTCAAAAGCCAGCCTTAGAGGACCTGAATGTATTTGTTTACTTCTGTGAACTGAACTCGGATTATGAAACGCTTTTGAAGTTCAGGTAAAACCGCCTTTAATCAACAGCACAGCATGCTAAAATATACAAAAGTGTTTGTGACAGCAGGGCTGTTTAATTTCACTTTTAAACACAAACAGATTTCTTAAAACAACTCAGATCAACAGCTCTACAGTCAAGAAGCGAAAAAAGTTTCTGCGCATGCGCCAAATGTAACTCTGCGCTGCAAACAGATGCTACAAAACAACCCGAGGAAGGATCTTAAACATGCATTTAAACGCATTACTTCCAGAAATTCACGGACCAGCGGATAAAACTCTCATTTATTTCAAAAAGTGCAAAAAACAGGAGCTGCTGGACTTCCACTCAGTTCCGTTCACACTCCGACACTGTTCACTCGAAACCGCACACTTTTCTCACCTTACAGTCTCTAAAACCGGCCGCCAGCATTGCAGAAATATCTTTATTTTCGTGCGCGAGCAGCCCACAGATTGAAGTGAACAGAAAACAGAGCAGTCTTGGGCGAAAGGAAAAGGGAAGAGAGCGAAAAGGAATAACAGGAGCGGATCGAACTGATCCTGCGCATGCCCGGACTCGGGCTGCGTCCCAAATAACACACTGGAACGCTTTCCACACTACTCAGTGCACTTGTGATTGTTGCGCTTCAAAACCTTTTAACACATGAAAGAACGAAGATTCTGAGTCAAATTCAACAGCAGCCACTAACGTTCATAATCAGAGAACACATACTAAAGAAATAACTTAGTACATACATCAAAACTTAATAATAGACATAAATCTAGCACCTAAATCTAGTGTGGCAGTATAGAGTTGGGTTAGCAAGAACAGATCATGCAGAGCAATAGCTTTTCTAGAGTGATACTCCATTTGGTAAGTGAAGCTGATATAAGGAGTATAAACAGGGTTGAGGAAACTAATGTGGCTTCACAGCATATACCCCAACCAGCCAAGACATTAAAACCACCTGCCTAATGTGAAGATGTCATTGTGCCAATAAGGCAGATCTGATCCATCACAGACTCGACTGATAACGGACCTGGGATCACATTAACAGGACACCCAATATGTCCTGTAAGGTCCACAGTGGGGCTTCCATGGAACAACTAGTATTTGAGCTCTGACTGGCCCACAGCTAACTTTGTCAGCTGTATCATTTGGAGCCATTTGTACTAATGATCCGACAGTCCAGCCTTTATTCCCCGTGTGCATCAGTGAGCTGTCTGTTCCCATACTGCCAACGGTGGGGCAGCGTGGGCCTAGTGGTTTAGGACTAGGCCCCAGGGTCAGAAGGTTGTGGGTTCAAATCCCCAGACATTTACATTTACAGCATTTAGCAGACACTCTTATTCAGAGTGACTTACAACAGTGATTTGTTTCCACATTAGATCATCATCATCATCATCATCATCTTGGTAACCAGCTCAGATATTATTACCTAACACCAAAGTGCCCCTGTGACAAGTACATACATACACTTTTTTTTTTAAAAAGATAAAATAGGGAAAAAAGCGCAGAGGTAGGAGAGTAGATGGTTTGGGAGGATTACTCCCTCAGAAATTCCACAAACAGGTGGGTCTTTAATTGACGTTTGAAGACAAGAAGGGACTCAGCAGTTCTGAACATCAGGGGGAGTTCGTTCCACTACTGAGGGGCCAGAACTGAGAAGAGTCTCGATGCGTGTCTTCCTTTTTTTCAATGGTAGAGGTTCAAGACGAGCAGTGCTTGATGGTCTGAGAGGAGAAGAGACATGTGTTTGATTTGTTGTCGTTCACTGTGTGCTGTTTCAGAATGACAAATAGTTACTTTCACTTCACACTACAAGTCCTGCTGTTTTGAAGTTTCTCTGATGTGATCACCCAGTCTTCTTTGTTTTATCATGAGACATCCAGTCATCCACAGCTCTTCAGAGGAAAAGGCCTACTGGACATGAAATTCAGTAAGATGCTGTGCACCACAGTTTAAATATGATGGTGGTGGTCTAGTGGTAGGGTACCTTGACCTATGGCTCAAGAGGGCCCAGGTTCAAATCCCACCTCTGGCACTAGCACCACTGGGTCCCTGAATAAGACCCTGAACCCCGAGTGTCTCCAGGGGGACTGTCCCTGTAATTAGGACATGGAAGTCGCTCTGGATAAGAGCATCAGCTAAATGCTGTAAATGTAAATATTATGTTTTAAGGATAATTTAAGAATCTTACTAACAGTGGTGAACAAAAGCTTGTTTTATTACTGTTTGAACTCACAGCCAACATTATTTATGCATATTAGCTACAGGAAAAAATGTACAAGAGTTGACAACATACAAGTTTAAAAATTAGATTCCATTTTCTTTACATATAATACACGTTTTCCCAACACGTTAATAAATACCAATGAACTTAAACTCTGTAAAACAATTTACATTGTTTAACACCTAGCCTCAAACATGTGAAACTTTTCATTCACAGTTATGTTTACCTACAGAAATCTCTGCGCCCACCTATACAGCTCAGTGATGACCAAGCTGAAATGTACAGTCTGACAAAAGGCATAAAAGTGGATTCGCCAAGTACATCAGGATATACTGGCTGTTCTGTGACTAGCAAAACATAGGTATTCACTGCATGTTAGTGATGTTTGCACAAACATATTTAATACAAATGCATTTTATAAAAACAAATAAATAAAAAAACAAGCCATGGAGATGTGTATAACCCTGCAGGTCTGAGAATGACTTTAAGAAGCATTTCACTACAAAGCCGGGGGTCTCCGAGGTTTATCACTGGTGCAAATGTTCGCTGCTATAAATGTAATAATAAGAAATTAATCTGCAAATGATGCTTATGATTCCTCCCTCTTATCAAATAAGATTGTGGATGCACAAATCTGTATTTAATAAAAATCTGTCTCACAAATAACAATGAATATAACATGGATTTACAATGTCTGTCAGGAAGAGTTAAAACATTTGTATAGTGGATTTTCCTTTCTATATCATCTTAAGAATATCTGCAAGATAATCCTCTCTTTCTTTAAATTGTAGAGTAGCTTCTAGAGTTTCATAGGTGTTTTAAAATGTTGAAATATGCAGATCACTTGAGACCAAAAGTACAGCGCTAGAAGCTGCAGCTGAGAGGCTAAGAGTATGTCAGCACGTATGATAAAGGCCATGTACTACATGCAGTACAGGATGTGTGTCTTTATTCAGACATCAGCTTGTCCTGATATGAGGTGTCTAAAACAAAACCTTTTCTCCTCTTTGTTGCAGATATGGACCTGGACAATCTCTGTATTTGATTCACGCAAAGAAATCCATCGTATGCTTTTCAGTAAAACAATCATAATAAATATAAAAAAATATTAAATAGCTCTGACCATCCTCATTGATAGTTTTAGTTGAACTGCAGCAACAATGTAATTGTCAATTGTTTTACTGATCACTTCTCCACATTGAATTGTTTAATCAGAAAGAAAGGCAGCTCTACTTTCAGTCAGTAGTCTAGGTAATAAAACAGATTGGGAAGCAAAGTCCATTGACCTTACTGCTCCTTCAAAATTCAGGTGTAACAGTTGCTGATTGGGACATTCTATATAAATGTTTTTGAGAAATCTGTGTTTGTCCTAAAAAGTGTCTTAAACATCGACATCATCCCTGTTGATTCCCTTTTTCAAAAAAACAAAAACAGCTAAAAAAAAAGAAAAATAAGTACAATCTCCAAAGTTTATCTTCTCTTCTGACAAGTATGGTAGAATATCTTGCAGAGGCAAGACCTTGGCTGGGTTCCCGGTGGAGCGGCATAAGTGTTAGGTACTGCGACCAGCTCTGAGCTGAGCCAGGAGGACACGTAAACATTGTCGACTTGCTCACAAACACGCGTGTAAACGTCATCCGCTTGCCAAATGAACCATCACGAAAAAAGACAGGCAGGCTCGAGAGTCTTTACATTCCCAATGGTGGCTCTGAAGTATGATGGGTGGGCCGTCTACTGCTAAGCCCAGTTGAGGCTAAAACCCTTCGAGAGCATGACTGCCTCCAGGTCTTTGTCTTCTTCTTTTTCCCTGAGTCTCTGCTCTTCCAGGAGAGCTACCAGAGAGTCCCTCTGCTCCACTACCTCCAACATCTCATTTAGAATCTGTTTCTCCTCTGCCAGTTCTGCCTCTGTCTTAAGATGATCTACAGGAAGAGACACAAAATATGCATCCCACAATTTAAGAACGCAAAATGACAACAGGAAAAATTTGTTCTCAGATGTTTCAGAGCAAGTCAGGAATTTTAATGAACCAAAAGGTGCCCATTTCATGCCTTATCCAATTCTGCTCATTTGCCAAGGCCGTTGTTCCCTACACACCTTTATTTTGGAATATTATAGAAGACACGTACAAAACTCACATTAGAGGCATGTTCTAAGTCAGTTACATTTCTGCAGTGTAGAACAATTTAAGTAAACACTGAAAACTGCATGAGCCACTGTAATTAGAAAGGTTTACAAACTTTATGTACACGAAGTGCTGTGCACTGTAAATTTGTCTTTGAAAACACTGTCAAAAGATAAGGAATAAGATCTCGGGCAACAAACTTGAATTCCCTAAAAATGATTCTAGTTCATACATTAGCACTCAATTTAACTCTATTTAAGACAATAACACTCTGCAAAATGAAAAGGGATAAGTACCTTCGACTGCCATGCGTTCTCGGAGTTCCTGCTGCAGTCGACTCTGCCTGTCCTCCAGCTCCAGCTCACGAGCACTTGGAGAGGGGAGAAAAAAATGATTTAAAACTTTTTTTCTATAAGCCTGCAAAAATATTCTTTGCAGGATCCCTTTCCAGTAACGTGATAAGCTCAAGGCTTGCACTAGAAGTGTGTGACGATATACTCACAAAATCATCAGCTCTGACTCATAGCGCACCAAGGCATTCTTTTCCTGCACCAGTTTAAACCATTCTTGCATCAGCTTTGGGTCGTCCTTTTTACCCATTCCTAAAAAAATGCCAAAGCATGAAAGCGTGAGAAACCTTTTGGAGGAACAGTCTTTGAAACAGAAATTCGACACGGACACCCACACAGCCAATGCAATGACAGCCAAGCCAGGATGTCTTTTTTTTCAGGGAATGTAGGGTTCATAGCAGAGGTGGGGTGGGGATGGGGGTGCTAAAGCAGGACCACTGATGCTAGGTCAAGTCTGCGGTTTAATTCACAGCAGATGGCGTGGAGATACAAGTTCTGATTTTAATAGCACTTCAGCAATATCAAATCAGACTGAACATCTGGGGACATTCTTTTCTGTTCAAGGCAAAGGATAAGGCTTTAACACACACACATTACTCTTGCACTGAAAAGTTGACTATACAAAAGTCATTTTCATCTGACTTTGACAGCGTTATGATGCTTGCTTATGTGATTTTAACCCAATAAACCAGCAAAAATCTAATCCCCTAAATGCTGCTGTTGTTCACATTTTTTATCCTGTGCATTTGCATGTATTGTGCATGGGCAAAAATTATTTTGTAGCATGCAACATTGAAGTCAAAGACCAATGAAGACAGCTTTACAAGTTGCAGACAGCTGGACAATGCAACTGTACAAGTCAGTCCATGCTAGTACAGTCTCGTCAGCTGTTGACAGAGCCCCCCTTTTCTGCTTTTCCATCCCTTTTAGACTCTCACACAAATAAATACACACACTCTCACACAGGCACACAGGTCAGTGGAGACAAGCAGTGTCAACGAGCTTTAATGTTGCAACCCTGGATGCAGCATGACATACTTAGCTGACGGGGAAGAAGGTCTTGCAACACAAAAAGGAAAAACACAGTACACACATAAATCGAATGGTTGTGTTCGTTGGGGCTGCCCTTGGCTGTTTAACACACAGAGAGGCAAAGCAAAAACCTCAGACGCAAGGACAAAATGTGAGTAAAAGAAAGAGCGAGAGATCGAGAAAGAGAGAAAATGATGATAGGTCTATGGAGGCTCAACTTATCCAATGGACACGCACTGCCAGCGGCCTCCACCACACTCAGCCCCATGCTCCCCCGAAAGACACAGAGAGAAAACCCCACAGTTAGCACAGTCTTAAAGGAAGCCACACCAACACATTGCGGCCACAACAAAATAGTCTTTAGGGCTGGCTTAATTAATCACACAAACACACACACACACACACACGCAATTACACACTGTAGGTATTTACTTGAGACTGAGATAATATCCAAAGAAGACTTTTTGTGTTGGTATATTAAGCTTATATTTGTTTTCACATTTCATAAAGAAGTCAGCTAATAACTTATGCCCAGGTCACTACTTTCCAGCAGTAGAAGGAGTAAACAAAATTTTTAATATTGATGCCGATTAGCCACAACATTTAAAACTACTAAAGTAAACAATGGTTATAATTACATCCAGTAAGTGAACAACTGGTTATTGAAGATGATGTGTTGGAAGCCGTTATAAATGTGCAAGCGTTAGGACCTAAGCAATTTCAGAAAGTTCAAACTGGCTACACAACTGGGTCCAAGAAGCTCCAAAACAGCAGGTATTATGTATTATGGGTGTTCCTGTGCTTATGAAAAGTGATCAAAGAAAGAGCATTTGGATGCAAATTGGAGCAAAGCTAGCCCATCTACAGAAAAGTTGAAAGAAATCTTATGTTGTGTGGGGCTCAGAGCGTGCATGCTGTCCCCTGCTCAAAGTGCCTAGAATGAGCACTTAAGCACCAGAATTGTAAATGTTACTTTGTACTACCAACCTAAACACTGTTGCAGACCAAACACCCCATTTAATAAAATAAGTGCTATACTCTCATTGTAGAGGCCTTTTTAAAGCAAAAAAACTGTACAGAGTTTAAGGGTGATGACTTGTCCTGCCCAATTCCCCAATTCAGTCTGATCAAGCATGTTTGGGATGTGCTGGATAAATCACTCTGACCATTTGAGGCCCCATCCTATGGCCGTTACAGGATCTGTTGCTAATGTCTTGCATCAGATACCAAAGCACATCTTCAGAGGTTTTGCAAAACCAAGTTCTCAAAAAATGAGGCATGCAGGTTTAAATGTTATGGCTGATCGATATAAGTAACTACAAAATCCTTTCTTGTAAATCAACCCTCAGGCTTCCTTTACCCACAGTCATATCTTTACACACCATACAAAATCACCCGTATGTTATGGGCTTCACACACGCCAACACACAGTTAAAGAAGGCTACAATGGACTGTTACAACGTAGCCGTTCAGAACAAGGTTGAGGGGGAAGACACGCCACACAGGCCATGTTTGTTTAGTTCTGTGGCAAACCATGCTGTTGTTTCCTGGTAAGACTGGAGCTGTTTGGTTATCAAGGTGATTAAACTAGAGATTTAGCTTAGAAATACTCTAAAAAACAGCTTCTAAGTAAACAGAGATGGTTTTGGGGGACTCGCAAGACAAAGAGAATGAAAAATGCTCCTTTGGACTGGAGAAACTAGTAAATGTAGGACCGCTAGCCAGATTGTCAGCGCAACGAGGCTGGCTGGCGGCAAGTGAGACGGGGTTTACGTTACCTTCTGGGGAACAGCATGGGCAGAAGGACAGAGGTCTCCAGCGAGGGGTCCTGACATAGGGCTCAACTTCCACAATATGGGGAA
This sequence comes from Hepsetus odoe, assembly GCA_017165825.1. Classification (NCBI taxonomy): domain Eukaryota; kingdom Metazoa; phylum Chordata; class Actinopteri; order Characiformes; family Hepsetidae; genus Hepsetus; species Hepsetus odoe. Next base: position 16,707,814 of record CM029375.1, on the reverse strand, counting down.
CGAGAGAGAGAGAGAGAGAGAGAGAGAGAGAGGGAAAAAGAGAGAAAGAAATCGAAGAAGTAGTGTAGGTGATAAAATGAGGAGGGTAAAAAGGGTGGGACAAAGGCAAAGGAGAGGAAAACAAAAAAGATGAATATAAAAATGAGCAGAGAGAGATGAGAGAGGGAGAGAACAGTGAGGCGAAAATCATGATAAGTGAGAGCACTAGGGAAGAAACCCAAAGCAGCAGTGATGTGTGTATGTGCGTGTGCATGTGTGTGTGTGTGTGCCCGCGCAAGTGTGCGTGCGCGCGCATGTACAAGAGGGCGAGAGAGACTGTGCGAGAGAGAGAGAGAGAGAAAGAAATACTGGAAAAAAAAAACGCGAAAAAATTTAGAGAAAATAATACAACCCTGCTTTGAACTATCCATTGTGCTGACGAAAAATAAAAATTCTCAAAAGAGATTGCATGGGCTCATGTCTGTAAATCTCAAAAGATCAAAGAAGATGGGCTTTGCTATTTATTGAAATGCTTAACATTTATAACACGATTCTTTCCAGACAGGTAAGCTGCGGTAACCTGAGACAAAAAAGGCACACAGAAGGAATGGGGGAGTAATCCCCAGTCCATCTTTGAAAATGTTGCAGTTCTATATGAAAGGTTCATCTAGTCTTACGAAACAGTCTTTGCTATGGCTACTTTTGAAGTGTAAAGTACGAATCGACACATCGTGCAAGTAAAAAGAGAAACAGTATGATGAAAAATAAAATGAAATCAAAAGTTCAATGTGATGACTTTTTATGAGTGCACTGGTAGCTTTGACATATGCAACCTTCAGGAGGCAAACAAGAGAATCAAAGTGACGATAGCATGGTCTCAGACTAACACAAGCAGGTGGAATGTCAGAACAAGGGACTATCACAGATGTGAGAGTGATTTTACATCGCCAAAGAGTGTGCAATATGCTAAAGCTAGATTAGGACGCTGAACTTCAAAGAGGCCAACATATTAATGCACCATAATCCAAGATCTATTCAGTAATGCATGACAAGTATTACCCAATCTAAAGAACTGTGTGTAATATCGGGGTGAGCGACCGCGCCCTTTCCTGCCTTTCATGTCACACTTCATTGAGAATTGAAAAGAATGAGCGTGGTCCTTCACAGAATGAGCAGTCAGAGCTGAAGTTGAATGGCACCATCCGTCCCTGGCTCATCACCTTCAATCATAAAGTGACATTTGGTGACAGTTTCTTTATTATTTAATTGTAGCTTAAATTAACTGTGGTCAATCCAAAACAGCTGTGACATAAGTAGCCTTAAAATTTTAATCGATCTGATTTTTGAACAGTCCAAAGTCCAAGTCCTGTCTCAACTTTATGTAAAAGGCATGCTGCTTCATTTACCACATTCAGTAGCTGTTTCAGCAGGAAAACCATCAGCCACTTACTGCACTACACTGACACCAGAAAAACAGCTGAGCAAAATAAAGTTAACCCCTGCTATTCAGACAGGATACTTTCCCACATGGAGAGGTCATTAAATTACTTTTTTTTATACATTTTTTTATTTTACTACCTTCCAAATCTGTCAAGTCAGTCATTTTTATGGAATGCACTCCTGTGTCAGAAAAGATTTTGCCACATTTTGCCTTTAATGGAATGAGTTATAGAAGTATCACCAGGTTGCATAGATATAATGGTAATCGATGTGCCTCTGAAACGCTGTCTCACATCATGTAGAAAATTAGTTTTGGTAAGTAAGGAAGCACTCAATTAATTCTTTTGCTAAAATGAAGCCTCAACCTCAGGAATACGACCGAACATTAAAACATGAAACATGTCTGAAAAAAAAGGTAAAGGAGTCATGCTGACTATTGTCCTAATGATTATGGTTTTGCTTAAAACAAGTCACAGGTAGATGGGTAAACAAAAACAAAAAAAAAAACAACAAAAAAAAAAAGGCAAAATTAAGTGAAAGTGACTAACTGCCATTGTAAAACACAGCACACAGTTAGACACAACGAAATGCTTCCTCTGCATTTCACCCACACACACCGTGCAGCAGGGGGCAATTATATAAACACCTGGGGAGCAGTGAAGGGTACCTCAGGGCAACCTACTGGTCTGGGATTCCAACCTACCATACCTTCCGATTCTGGGCCTAGTCCCTTACCACTAGGCCACCGCTGTCCTCAATCAAGCCTCTTACAGGATTCTTTTTTTTGTGTGTGTGAAAGCAGTCTGGAAAATTGACTCTCCCCTTCAATCACAAATTGTTATATGCTGTTAGCCCAACAAACAAGTATTCTTCACACATATGGATACCAACATCAAAAACAACCTTTTAAAGTCAGAAGTCCGTTCTAAATCACAAGTCTTATCCAGAGGAGATTATAAAAACAAGCTGTCACTATTTCAAATGAACAAAAGACCTCATAGCCCTGCGCATACAAGGGGTCAATTTTTATTATTATTTTTTAAATCATTCTTTAATTGTTTGAAGCAGAACTCCACGCTATCTCCTGGCAGTGTGGATGTCTAAAGCATAGCTTATGAACATCTTAACACAGCAACACAATCAGGACAACACATTCAGCCACTTCAGTGCTACTTAGAGGACCCACATGGTTTTGAGCAGGGCTCAGCAAATAAGAGGAGTGTTCTATATGGAGTGATAAGTGTGGGGTCTAAGTACAGAAAGGGGTTGTTTTTAGTTCTTACCTCCATACGCACACACACACGCACATTTATGCAATCCCACAAAACACACAATGCCCCTGGACAACTGAGCAGGTATGGGAGAAAGAACAGCAAAGGGAGAGGACTCAAGCTATGCTGGGCTAAAGCAGACAGCCAGCTGCACTACACAGGCCAGGGAGATGTACAAAAGCTGTTTAGTACAGTTTAAGCTGTGCACAAGCTACTCACCTGTGTGTGTGTGTGTGTGTGTGTGTGTGTGTGTGTGTGTGTGTGTGTTTAACCACCTGATTAACTATCTGCAATCTAATCCAGGCTAAAATAAAAAAAGGCTAAAATAACAAGCACTCAAACTACAATTAAAAGTTGAGTAAAATAAGTGGATTATTCTGCTTTAAGATTTAAGAAGTCATTCTGACCATGTGACCAAATTCAGTAGTTTTTTTTTTGTTTGTTTGTTTTTTTTTTCAAATGAGAATTACTATGAGAATGTAGCACCCTGTCCCCTTAAGAAAGGTCTGCCTACCCCTTCTACGCTTCTCTGTGAGAAATGCATCAAACTGTAGCGGAGCCATAATGGGCCGAGGGGACAAGCTTCAGTAAATACAGTGAGGAAAACAGAGGTGGGTTAGCTGTTGGTTAGTTTGAAGCAACAGGTTTGAAATACATACCGCCCAGATGCAAGTCCAGGATCTCACTGTAATTAGATTCTCCCCAATAGTCTACAATAAGGATATATTAGAAATATATGTTACTGCACACACACACACAAGCACAGCCAGTGGCAACACTCTGCAAGTACAAAGTCATGCATGTGCTAGCACATACACACTTACACCCCATACACTGTCAAGTGTGCAGAATACATATACTCAAAACAAGGTTACATTTTATAAACATATGTGGTTAAATACATACATCATATGTACACAGCATGTTTTCAGAATGATAAGATGGGGACATAGATTTGCAGCTGTGTACGGCTGTGCCCTGCCACAGGCTCTGCAGTGGAATGGAGTCCAAATTATCTAAACAGCGCCAATCCAGTCAAACATAATTCAACTGCAAAAGGGACAAAAGGAAGCGCTTCCCAACTAGAGGCAAGTGTGCTGTTATTTGAAAAACTCAAACCCATTAAAAGCTGCCATTTACCTTGTTTAAGCATCTCCTACGTAACAGACCAACAGTTTTTTGTGATAAAATCTTATTTTAATATATATTCAAGTTTAAAAAGAATTTTCCTCCACTTATAAAGTTACCATTTCAGAGACATGAGGTTTGGTTATAGCAATGAGAACACGCCATACTAAACTTTACTTCGTTTGATTTGTGTCGGTTTGCTACAAAATGTACAGTATGAAACATTTTTGGACACTAAAAATGCAACCATAGAATGTGTTTGTGGGTTGTAAAGCATTGTTTTACCACATCCAGTGAAAGGGCACACAAATCTATGTTAGACACACAATCAGTTTCACAGCCATGCAGCTAAAAGAAACACACGAGGAGAAACCAGGGAAGATGATGTTCGGAATGAGATCATGGATGACGACTTAACACCTACTACCGATATTGGCACTGGATACCTGAGCGTCTCTTATGCTGTTTTGGACTAACACTAGAACCTTTATATAACCCTTAAAGAGAGTGAAGGATAAAGAGGTTAAGAAACATTTTCAGAGACTTTTTTTTTTTTTTTGAAAAGCAGTGATGGTATGGACAGGGCAGGGGCAACAGTGGGAGCAAAATGACCAGAAAGACCAAACCAAATGATATTGTCTGATACTGATTAACCTGGTTTATCATAGACAACTGCAAGTCTTCCTTTTTTGGGCACTAACACTTTAATTTGATCATTGTTCACTCATACAGCACAAAGAGGTGGCTTTTAAAGTAGGCCTCACATGACATTCTGAACTAGCTACATTAACATTTGTAGCTAGTGCCTCCTCACAACTCCTAAAGAACCAGGGTTAGACAACATCTGTGCTTCACATCTGACTTTACATTCCACCACGTTCTTGATAGTCCCTTGTCATGTGCTTCTCAGACATGAATTGCATATGAAAGACATAAAATATGAGTCAAGCTACAATGAGGCTTGAAAGGCAAGAACATTTCATTTCAACACAACGGTCCAGTTCAGCACGGTCTACAGCATCTGTACAAGATAAAGAACTTGCACCTGCTTCAAGGTAAAAAGATAAACATCCATGGCTGCGGGTCAGACAGGTTTACTTTTTATTAGTAGTGGTCTGGTGAATAATTATTGCCCTTTGGCCATTTGTAGTCTAACATATATGACCAGAAACACAATTATATGCACTTTATATTTTTTTGCAAAAAAATAAAAAAATTAAATAAGTCTGTGTTTTTTCCGTTTTTTTTTTTATTTTGTTTTCATGAAAATGCATTGACATTTCTACTGAGTATGAAACCTCAAAACTGTTCACACTGGAACTTTCTCTCTGGCCAGAAGGATGAGAAGCATGACTAAACTCTCTAGCCTGAACAGAGAAAGAAAATGATGAAAGAATGAAAAGTCTGAGGTACCTGCTTCCCCTCGCAGTGCTTTCTCCACAGCCACTCCTCTCTCTTCCAGCTGCCTCTGTTTTTCCTCCACTTGTTCCAGCTGTCTCTGAATGATCTGAGCAGCAGAAAAAAATAAAATAAAATAAAATAAATAAATAAATAAATCCCATAGTAACTGGCTGTTTACAATTGATGATGATGCCTAATTTTCCATTCACTGTATTTATGCAGTTCTGTAAATTTGTCAACTCCGTCTCACTTGAGCCCTGTGGAGCCTTTTCAGTTCTTCCTGTTTGGCCTGACGCCGGGCTGCCTTCTGGACCTTGCGTGTCAGTTTGGCATTTAACTCTTCCTCTGTGTATGTTTTCTGCAAGCAGAACATAAAGCATGATTCCATACATACATAACATGAGCGCAGAAGAAGTCTGAACAAGTCTGATATTTTTAGAGCTTCCATTTACTCCTGAATTACCAAACTACAACAGCACCACAGTATACTCAGCTACAGGGAAAATAGCCAGCCTTTCATTGATTTACATTTTTAGTTTTATGCATTTCTATAATACTGGACCACATAGGTTGTACAACAAGGACATCTGTAAGGGAAAAAAGTCCTTTGTTGTGTAAAAACATCACACAGACCAACAGTGTCCTTATTCATTTTTGCAAAGGATGTTTTGCAAATTTAGAGGAATAGAAAGAAAGAAAACAATAGTAAAATCTGAAGAGAGGCCATGTTTGTGAAATCCACGTGGATTCCCACAGAGCGAATATGTGAAAAAGTACAGTGTGGAATACAAATGAGCTGAAAGCCATTTGAGAACATCATGTGACCATAGATGCAGATCCTTCATAAGAAAGAGGACACTGCAGCCTAGCTGAGTCATGCTTATAAAAAGAACCGTTAGTAATTCATTAATAGAGAAACACATGGACCACAGGAGAAAAAGGGTTAAGAGGTGGACTGAAGCATGCTCAGAGTGGGTGGGTGGACCAATGGGAATAAACACACTACCTTTGTGGCATATGATCTCTTGAACGCCAATGCGTGAGGAACATAAACAGACTTTGGGGGGTAAAAAAAAAATAAAAAATACGTACGAACAATGAAACACACAAAAACAGATGGTGATTGAATGAGTTAATGCAGAGTTAAATTAAACTGATCTACCATCTATGACATACAAAATTAACAAGAAACAGAACACATTCACACATGCTGATTTGCCCTAAATCATTAGAATGAATGCAAATAAAGACAAACTTGAATGTTCTTGCAAATTAGTTCGTTTCTATTAACCCCAATTACTGATTTATGCTAACCACCAAACAAACACCCCGTTTAAGATCACGTTTAGAAATTCTAATCAAATCAAATTAATGTATTTAAAAAAAAAAATTTAAAAAAAAGCTTGAAATCTCACACATGTAATAAGTCTCCCCAATTTTGTAGCAAGTTTAGGAGGCCTTGTATATAGCACTGAATGAAAGCAAATGATTGCCTACATCCAGCAGTAGTAAAACAGCCACAGCTATAACAATAAATGACTAATAGCTATTCAGGTCAGGAGTACAAGTGAGAATGAATTCACTACATCACACTTTAATAATCTAGCAATACCACAAACACAGATTCTAGCACTGATTTACAGCTTCCATTCTAAAGGGCCAGATTATTGAAAAGTGCAATTACAGTCATTAGCATGCAGTATCTTGGTATAACACTGCAATAGTAAAGGCATTTTGAAATGTATTAATGCATCTGGCCCCAGTTCTACTTCCTACACGTTAAAAATGTAAACATTTATATCCCGAAGATACTGAATTTCTATTATGAATGCAGCTCAAATTGGCAAAATATAAATATGTGCGAATGAAAACGAAGTGATTAGCCAGATGTTGATGCATTCAATTCAGTTAGAAATTCCTTAGCTTCAACTACTTCTACTTATAATTTAAAAAATACCTCCTCCTCTCCTTTATCTTGTTCCATTTCCATTAATTTCTCCATCAATTTTATTCTCTCCATTTCATTTATTCTTCTTTTGTTCTCTCTCTCCTTTGTCTTTTCCTTGCTCCTCCCTTTCCCTTTCCCTCTTTGCTTCCCCCTTTCCTTATCCTTTTCTTTCTCCTCCCTTGTAACATCTTTTTTCAAATCTGACACTAGGTCAAATAAGTCCGTATGTCGCTATGAAAGGCAAAATATTGAATTAATATAAGAAAAAAACACAAACATTATTTTTAACAATCCACTTCCATTATTAATTGATGTTAACTTACATCTGCCTTAGACTTCTGGGAAGATCTTTCCAAAACATCATCGCAGGAAAGATCAGAGTCTTCAGAAAAGCTGAGGTTCCTTCTCAAATGTAAATCTAATAAAGAAGCGACAGAAAGACTGCTGAAGGCTTAAACAGACTTCAAAAACATTTGATAGAAAATGTGGATGCTGAAATCCAATATGGAAGGATTGTATGCTTACCTGAAGATCTGGCCATAGGTGATGCTTTCTTCATTCCGGAGTCTGCAGTTGTAGAGCTAGACGGTGTGCTTGGACAGGACTTGTCATCTTTTTTCTTTTTGTCTTTCTTGTAACCAGAGAACACCGCCTTCCACAAAGACTTGTGCTTGGGAGGTGTCTCTTCAGTACCGGAGAGCCTGCCTTCATTCTTGGCCTTTTTCTCTTTCTTGTTCTTCCGTGGTGAAAAAAGGGAGGTACGCTTCTTACTTTTTGCCCCTGTGGAGCTCTCAGAGGAGGTGACAGAGCTTTCCAAACTCTTACTTAATGGTGAGGTGAAAAAACGGTCAGGAAGTGTCTCTCCTTGCTTCTTGGACTCCAAAGCTTTCACAGCAGATGTCTTAGGGGAACTTGAGCGCTTTTTGTTTTTACCAGCCACCTCAGAAACGTTCCAAGCCACTTTGGTTGTGGCACCCTTAGATGACTCGGCTTCTTTCATCTTATTGAGCTGCTTGGCCATGGCGTCCCTGAGAGCCTGGCTCTTCACAGATTTTTCCCTCTCTCTCATCCGTTCTTCTGCAATTTCTTTGGCTTCTGGAGAAAAGTTCTGGAGCCCTTTCACTGGTCTGGACACCAGGGCTCCAGGAATGTTTGGTTTTCCATTCTCCATAGCCAAAGCAAGATGCAGTGGAGGTTTGTCCTTTTTCACTATGCTGGTAGGTGGAGTGAAAAATCTATCCTGTGCACTTGTGTCAGGGGTACGATCATCATAAGTGTCTTCTACATCATCAGCAAAGGGGATCTCTTCCACACATTCCACAAAGGACTTTCTGACTTCATCTTTGCGCGGTTTATTGGGGTCCTTGGTCCTCATCACCACAGGTGGGTTAGTTCTTGGGGCAGGGACTGGAGAATGTGCAGGCTGTGTTTGTTTGGGGCTGGTAGGGGTCTTAACTTTGGGAGTTGTTTTCTCTACTTTAGGTTTATCTAAAGTTGTACATAAATTATCCCAAGTAACCAGAGGTTTCTTGTTGAGCATTGCCGGTTCCTCATTTGGCGGAGGCGGAGGCGGACTTGAAGGAGGCGTGAGCATGGTGGAGTCAGAGTTGTTACAGCTGTCGCTGGTTGCTGTCTGGCTAGTCATGGTGCTACCATTCAATCCCAGGCCAGAGCTGCTACTCAGCTCTCTTCTCTCTGAGCCATTGCTTTTGGGTTCCACAGGAGAGATGACCTGACCCTCCAAGGTTATGTTGAGCCTGCGTATAACTGAGCGACCCATGAAGGTGGGCTTCAACTCCTCAGATAATTCCTCTGGGGTGTGGGACTTTGATGATGTAGGCTCAGGGGTAGGGGTTTTGATGATGCTCTTTTCAATACCTTTGCTTCTGTCCAGTGGGGTGAGCCCTAAGCTCCTTCTAATTTCAGCACTTTTTAGCCAGAATTCTTCGATGATGTCTGTTTTTTTTATGGGTGTCTGCTCTAATGAATCTGGAGATTTTAGAGTTTCGCTGATTTTCCTTTCCATTGAATTAGGCTTAGCTAGAGGAGTGGAGGATACTGCAGGCACTGGCTGTGTTCTAACAGGAGACCCTGTGGACAGGGGTGATGAAGGTTCTTGGCACGGTAGCGGCTGAGCACAAATTGGGGACAAGGGGTTTCCTGAGGGTGAGCAGGCACAAGGCTCAGAGTGTACAGGGGACTTGGGGCTGACACTCTCAGGTAGGGGCACTGGTTGAGAACGGATGGGAGATGTTGCAGCAACAGGGGAATTAACGCCTTTGGCCTCAGCGGTTGGTGATGGGGGCTTTTGTGGTTTAACATCATCAGGGAGAAACGGCTCAGGGAAAAAGCGTGTGCCTGGAGATTTAATCAGCACCGATGAAAGTTCTTTGATCTGATGAAAAAAAAAAAAGCATTCAAAATCAAACCAAATTTTAAAAAAAGCAGAATGATGTGTGACCAATAAATGAATCAAGAACACATTACCTCTTCAACTGGAGTAGCGGGTCTTTGTATTGGAGAGAGAATAACATCCACAATGAATTCTCTTGGATTAGGAGAGACATACTCTGAGAAAACAAAGAAAGCAATCAGATTTCCTTAGAGCTGTGGTGACTGCCTCTTTCAGAATGGGCTATTTTAATGTATACTGAGTATATTCACTAATGCAATACAATCAAACAATTTAGTCAACTGCATGTCAGTTATATCTAGCATATTATTATGCTACTTTATACCTAGCTTACCCTTTCTGGAAATCTGTTCAATGACCTCAGGCTTGCCAGCATCCACTGTGAGAGGCTCTGCATCATCAACATGCTGTGAACGAGCTTCTGCCTCTGCATCCGAAGGGATGTCATCTGTGAAATAGAAATCGTTACATGCGGACACTTTCATTTATAACAACCCATTTCCCTAGCTGGGTATAGCAGAAAAAATCGCAGCCTGTCATAGTCCATTTCTGCTAATTAACGCAACAAACCTTCATCCAGCTCAGTGCCTGGCTCAATGTCTGGACTGCCTGCCTCAGCATCTGGATCATCCTCTTCACAGGGCTCTATGCTCACAGGAAGAAGGAGGGAAGTTATGTTGACATTAGACAAAAGCAGAAGGGACCTAGTCAGAGGTCACATTTGCACTTTAAATGTTACACACTGGAGGTACATGAAATTGTTTATTTCTCTTTCAGAATATTAAAGTTTTAATTACTGGTTCAAGACAAAACAATGTCTAAATAATGGAAACAGAAAAAGTATTTACTGGAACACGGATCTCATGAAACAACAAGCGGTTTCTGTGGTCAGAGAGGAGATACAAAGTGTTACCAGCTAAAAAGTGAAACAGCTGACAGCCAATTTAGCCTCTTTATCCTTGTATTTTACTAGATGCATACAATAAACAAACAATTAATACTGAGCAATTATTTACACAACAGGCAACTGTCAGCTTAAAATTTTCACAATATAAAGTTTGTAATATACAAAACTATATATAGTTTTGAGATTATTCAATTTAAGTTTGCTAATGAGGTTTAAGCTGCAATTATTTGTTAACTATGTTAGCTCCATATAGATTATAGCTCCAATGCATAACTAAAGAAGTGCAATTCACGACAATGTCTTTTAAATGTAATTTTCTAAGATTCAAAGTGACTTAACAAACAATGCTAAAACCAGGTAATATCACTCATTCTAAAAAAAGTGTTTTCTGTAAGTAACATTTAACAAAGCAGAAACACACTATGAGTACATAAGAATAAACAAACATAAAAGCATGTAAAGGTCATTAGTAGTTAGCCACATGCTCATATCCATTCACACTTTGGCAAATGGAGACTCAGCTGGGGAGAGGCACTCAAAAAGATGTTAATGAAAAGAGAAAATGAGACAAGCCCCCTTCCACAGGCCCGAGTGAAAAAAAGGACTTTTCTAAAATATCTCCCTTTAGATCTTACTGAAATATGAAAACTGCATGTTGCTTTGAAAGTTCTCAACGTGTCCTTTGACAAAGCTTTATTATGGCCACAAATGTGAAGAGCAATGTACACAGAAGAGGACCCAGTAGATTTTGTAGTTAAAAAAATAAAAAAAACGCAAGCCAGCACACATCATTGGTCCATTTGGTACTTTGCAGAGATAGACGCAATATGAAAAGCAAGCTTTGAAACTGCACTCCAGACTACCCCAACATGGTTTATTGGTGGCCTGTCATTGACCTTTTGATTTTTTTTTTTTTTTTTTTTTTTACTGCTGAAGATTGGCCTGTAGCATTCTGTAGCTTTAAAACAAGCCCAATTCCTATGCCCCTATATAAAAAAAATACCTGCACCCATGAACTGAAGAAAAGCAGTTAATTAGAGTTAATATTTAGGTTTGGTGCATCTTGGAAAATATATTGAACTGCTAGTGTAAGCCAAGGCCTTTTAAATCAAGGTTAAAAGAGATCTACATGTACTTCAGTCATGTGGTTCTAGCATGCAGAAGTGTGTTGAGTTAAATGAGCTCCATCATGCAGCAAGTATGTTCCACCTGGATCATCTGTCCCAGCATCTAAACATGCTCTGCTTTGTGTACGAAAATTTGTGCAGAATAGATTGAAAGCTGTAACGCTTGTTTTTGGCACTACCTCCAGACACTGAGTCCAGCCAGGCCCTGACAGCCTCGTGCCGCGCAGAAGTGTGGGAAGGGGCTAAAAGAATTTGATGAAGAAGCACATGAAAAACAAACATAAGACAGTAGACAAAGGATGGTAAGACAAGGGGTCAGGTTCAGAAACACCCAATCCCACCACCCCCTCCACTGTAGAAAGAATAGGTCAGGTCAAGGGTATTAAAATCAAATGCAAAAATAATAACAGTTAAAATAATCAATCATGACAAATGCACAGGAATTGGTTATAAAAATGACAAAAGCTTACACATGACACAAAAAAAAAAAAAAGTAAAGAAAAAGTCTATGTAGACACAACATTGCTCACTTTTTAAAAAATAAGTAGCATATTAGTGGGGGCTAATAAAACTTAAAACTGACAAAAACAGCAAACAAACAAACAAACAAACAAACAACCCACTTGAGGCAACACTAGAAATTATAAGCTTATTAGTATGAGTGAAAGGAAGGATATGAACATGATGTATTCTCCAATTTCTAGAGCCAAATGTACTTACACTAGATACAACTACATTTTTGCTTTTTCAATTTTGCTTTTCATTCTGATGCCAAAACTTTATTCCACTCTCCATGAATGGACACTAACGGCCAAGCAGGACTCCTCCAGACTGGGTTACCTGTGCTGGAGGCAGGCTGCGTGGCATGGCTGGGGAGAGAGGGCTGTAAACCCGAGGCAGAGGAACCCTCCTTGTCCCCCTCTTTTTGCATGTCCATGTGAGGGAGCAGAGGGTCCACTGGTTGCAGGACTTGTTGGATCGGCAGGTTTCTTGCTGTGAGGTTGTAGATTGGAGTGGCATGGTTTTTTTTTGTGTGGGAAGTTTAATGGTAACACAGAGGACACCAGATGGCAAAAAGACAATGTTTCAGAGAGACCATCCAACAACAACCAGAAAATAACAGAGCAGCGTCAAAAAAGAGACAGGTATAATGGAGAGAGAGAAAGAAAGAGAGAGAAAAAGAGAAGTAACAGAACTGGTAAGAATATGCAACAATAATCAAGCTTCCAGTTTAAAAAAGCATGCAGTGACACAAAGTAGAGAAGTTCCAGGTCTACTACAGTTCTAAATTCAGGAAACAAAAAATGATAAATCACTTGTTTTCACTCACTAAATATAGGTATACTTACACACACACACTAAATCTAAAAGCTTATTCAGGTTAACAGTACCAAAAGGTTTCAAAGGCATGCGTGAGAAAATGAGGAAAAAAGAAAAAGAAAAAAAAAAAATCCTAAATTGATAGATAACACAGTCCTAAATAGTTTGATGAATATACTCACAAGGTAAAGAGATAAGCTGAAAAAGCTTTGGAAAAGAAGATCTGACTCCCTTTTCCACAGAAGTAGAGCTTACTTCAATAAGTACTTGTAACTGTAATATGATTTCAGTTTAAGCTACACAAGCTACAGAAAATACTAGTTCTGAAATTCAAAATACTAGGCTTTGATATACGAAATACAGAATTACCTAAATTACGTTAACCAAATGAAGCAACACAAGATGCTCATTGCACAGAGCCACCAAACCCACCCCCACCAAAAAAAAAACTCTGATTAGTTAAGGGCCAGTTGGCATACTTAAGCATACTAAGCCTTTGGTGATGTCATGTTACCAAATGATTTTGTGGAACCCTATTGGTAATGTTGTGTCACCAACCATGAGGGGGGAAAAAAACAAGTTCAAAGACCCATGTTAAAATGGAGCACGGTTAGAAAATGCATGTTTCTTCAACCAGTAATGATGTTAGAGTTCCAGTGTGTGTGCAAGCCAAACGCATCCACAAGCAGAATCACCTTTAAATGTACCCGTATCCTCTTCGTCAGTGAGGTTCTCCAGCCATACAGCTGACTGGAGCTCCCTCTCCCAAGGGTAATACTCCCCCTCTGCCAGCCCACACCATTACCCCAACACACCCACACACACAGCCATCCATCCACACATGGAGATGGTGACAAACCACACAAACACACACACACACACACACACACACACATACACGGGAATGGGGAATGTAGTTGGTGAGGAAAGAGGGAGAAGTTGAGGATGAGATTGCCACAGTACAGAATGTCAGACAGCATGAGAAGACATGTAAAACTAATCTGCCACTATTTCCCCAAAAGCAATAAGGCTTTCAAATTTCCATCTATGGAAATTAAAACTGGTAAGCTTCAAACATAAGTTTCAACTATAATAATAAAAATAATTTTCTGAAGACCAGATAATATTGTGCAATAGAAGATATAAACTACTATATAAAAAGATACACATTTCATAATACATACAATTAATGTTTTTGTATGCAGAACATATAAATAGGAGACCTTGAAAGAAGACTTGGCTAGCAAAGGACATCAAGAAAGAGACTAGTAAAACCTAATCAACTAATCTTTCTTACTTATTAATCAAAATACTGTTTCATGACATCATTAACTGCCATTTTTAGGTTAAACAGATTATTTCGTGTAGAAATCTATTTACTTAAGTTCCCCAAAAAAAATTTTACAACTTCTTCCCAAATGATCGCACAAAAGTATCAGAATATTTCCAAATCAGACAAGGACAGAAAAAGAGCACACAAAGAGAATATGAGGTGGAGGGGGGGGGCAGTAGAAAATAACACGCAAACATCACAAACTCTCCATCTTCTTTGATTTTGCCCAACTACGTGCCTTCTGAACGTCTGCTAAGATCTACTTTCTTTTAACCTTGTGGCACCAAATTGTAGCACATTATTCTAAACTATTTGAATTGGGGTAATGCAGAAACAAATTTGGTTTACCATCACTTGATTCTTCTTCCTCTTCTTCCTCCTCGTCTTCGTCATCCTCGTCTTCCTCATCCTCCCCTTCCATCTCGCCTTCCCTGTGTTCTCCATCTTGCTGGCCAGGGCCAGCATCATTCTCACCCTTAAGCTTGGCGTGGAGCTCCACAGCCTCTTTCCAGGGAACTCCTCCAAGATCAGAAGGTGCTGCCGCTTCCAACTCTTCGTCCTCCTCCTCCATATCAGACTCTGAACTACTGCAGGAGCATAACAGAGCACCATCATAAGACTATAAGTGTCCCTGAGTGTCACTGTTCTCTAGAAATTCTGGTGCCAGGGGCCCAAAGGTGTTAAAAAGGATATCAGATTTTTCTTCTACTGTGTACTTAAAGAAAGATAATTTCCAGCTGTCCTTTGATTAGAAAGGATGTTACTATAATTCCTTATAAACCTTCTTATATGAATGTGGGTGCATGTGCTCACTGAACATAAACCCTGCAGGTTGAGACTGTTAAGACTTTAGAGTATTATTTTGTGGACAAGCAGTTGAGCTGAGAACAGCATGGCTGTTCATAAGTAAAGTTGCTCAGGCAAGCAATCAATTTTTAACAAACAGACATTGTTACTAGTTCTTCATTCCCCCAGCACAAGATCTAATTATAAATTAATTACACAAAATCACAAAAGAAACCACATTTTGATTTCTGCTCTAGTCATGGTGTGTTTAGATTGTTTTTTAATTGCCTAACAAATACCTTAGGAAATGAGTGCTTTTGTACAGTCTTAAATAGAAAGAAACAAGGGGATAATTAGAAAAGAGGGCTGCTAAGAGTCTTCTATGCTCTGTAGTTTATTTAAAAAAAAAAAAAAAATTCTAAGTGAAAGTGACTATTCTCATCATTGTGAGGTCACAGGACAGCACACAGTGAACCACAACGAAATTGGACCTCAGCATTTAACCCATGCAAACACTGTGCAGCAGGGGGCAGCTATGAAAGCACCCGGGGAGCAGTGACGGGGACGGTACCTCAGGGCAACCTACTGGTAAGGGGTTTGAACTCACAATCTTCCGATCCTGTGGCCAACTCCCTAACCTCTAGGCCACCACTGCCAAATGTAATTGAACTTGAACTGTTCTACATAACTGAATACAGAGCAGAATTAAAGGTGCCCCTGTACTTCCATGCATTTAAATATTGTTAAGTTTCCTCAATTTGCTTCAGGATCACAGACATATTCTGCTGATGCGGATCGATGTTTCCCATACAACAGTCAAAAGTTTTTTCTTGCCTCTGTCAGATTTTTGGTCACTAGGGGGCTCAGACCTGGTGTTGGTTAAGCTTTGGGACTTTGGCTCTAGAAAATTGCTTTTATTTGACTTGACTTATTGACAAATAAAAAGTCTATTTGATAGCCCTTTTCTGAAATTGCAAAGTAACATACCTGGAGCCTTCATCTATGTCCGTGCCTTTATCCAGCACACTGCTGAGATTGTGTTCTGCTAGTGTCTCCTCAGGAACTTCTTCCAGCTCCTCCTCACGCTGCATTGAAAGCCGATAGTTCTCCAACTCAATGCGCTCAGGGGTCCCTCTCAGACGTTTGGCCAGGCTGGGCTCAGCCATCCCATTCACTTCTGGAACTGCAGAGGATAGAGGAAGATGCAAGATATTTAGTTGAGGCCGATGGTCCAAAGTTTAGGTTTATAGACCATTCAGGAGTCATACAAAAATGGCCACAAGCTTCATTACCAACCTCTGGGTGCCGTCATCTCCAGCAATTTCTACTTTCACTGACAAGGCACAGGCAAAGTTTTTTTTTAAACACCTAAGACATTATTGACAAATCTGCCAAAAGTCACCTAATGTTTAACCTATAAAGCAATGTCAATAAATGGATAAATAAATAAGGAAGAAGTTATCTTTATTCCTCATGTTATCTGTGTTATAGGTCTTGGCTTTTAAAAGTACTTTGTGTGCATGCACAGCTGAAATTTTGCTCACTTCTTAATGTTTAATTCACCAAACAGAAGCCAGCCCACATTGAAAAACTCTCAAGCATTAGGTCAAAGGGAATCACTTCAACCTCTAGTCAAATACAAACAGACAAAGACAAGCTTAATATCTCATAAAATTTATTTGTGTATTAGCCTACATCATGTAATCGCATAAATTTAAGTAGAATGGATTATCAAATATATCACATGATTAAAATACAGGAAGTCAGTACCTTGCCTTTATCCCATCCTACAAAGCAACTCCTTATAATAAAACCATTCAAATTTTCATACTTCTGATGAATTTTGAGTTGGACATGTGTGAGATGAATCAAAGCATGACAATTCGACCCCAGAGAGGCAAGAACAGAAATCAAAATTACATTCCTGCCCTGTTACGTAATCCCAGAAAAACGAAGGCTAAATCAGTGCGTAACTATCAAATTAAATATTTCGATATACCCACCACTCTAAAAAATAAATAATAAGCAAGGTGAGCCAAGTGGGTAATGTGTGGCGCTGGAATGAAGAATCTAACATGGTGTAAATCTAATACCAGAGTGATAACACAAAACAGAAAAATTTCTCAATGCTACATGAACAGGTTATAAGTATAGAATTAGTGAGATCATAATATTAACCTGAACCTAAGTGACCTGAGCTTAACAAACTACAGTATACACTGATATGATGAAGATTTTTACCTCTTAAATCTGACACGTTTAAAGACCTGAAATATTTGCTATTAATTACACCATTAATGAATCTATCAGAATGAAGCTCTGTGGTCTTGAAAACAGGGTAAATCATACCACAAACAC
This sequence comes from Hepsetus odoe, assembly GCA_017165825.1. Classification (NCBI taxonomy): domain Eukaryota; kingdom Metazoa; phylum Chordata; class Actinopteri; order Characiformes; family Hepsetidae; genus Hepsetus; species Hepsetus odoe. The sequence goes on along the minus strand of CM029375.1, from coordinate 16,690,403 downwards.
CAAAGCGACAGACGATGTGATGGATCTACAACAGGCACTGATGCAGGCACTAGCTGAGCGAGAGGCTGCTCTGATAGGAGAGGGGAAAGGTAAAGCTTACAGAGTCATCCAATCACAAGCACTGATACAAGCACTACAGTACAGGGCTTCACTGTTAGAAAATTATGGGTATGAAACCACAGGCACGATTACAGGTAAGAACTAGAGACAAGAGATGTCAGAGAAAAGGATTTCAGCAACACAAATGTAAGGAAAAAGCAGCAAACAGACTATATACAGTCTCCACGTATTATAAGGACTTAACAGAGTGCATGCACAAACAACATTTATGATTATCTAAAAACCTTAGAACTAAAATTCATTAAAATTAAAACAGATGTGTAGCCTTCTTTATGCCTAAATATCTTCGCTCTGTCATAGATGCTTAATAAAAATGTATCGTTTAACACAATATCTACTGCACACATCCAATCAAATTAAAACAAATGCCACACCTTTGGAACACACAGATCACTTCAACAGCAAATTGTTTGGTAGCTCATCTCAGAGACTGTTGGAGAGGTAGCATGCTACAGGGTATTGAGCAGAAGGTTAAGAGTGAAGCAGGAGAAGAGGTATAAGCAGTAGGTCAGGAGGAAAGGGAAGTCTAAGGGGTTGTGTGCCACCTGGTGGCAAGTCCAGGACAGTGTGCGCCGCAGACAGCGCACCGAGCCTCCTACCCCAGTAGAGAGGCGCAGGAGGAGGCCAAGAGAGGAAAGACGGGTACCTGAGGGCCGGCGCTCCACAGGGACCTGAGCGGCCGATGCTCGGCCAGGGGCATCCACGGTGACCGGAGCTACCTTTGAGGCTTGGGGCTCCTGAGAGCACAGAGAAAAAGGTTTCAGATGGGCATGAAATATTAGAATTCAAATCATAAAACAGCTGACAAGACAGAAGAACATACAGAAGAACACTGTCCAGTAAAATCACAATGCTAAACTCTCACTAAATCATTTGTGGACGTTCACATCCGAGGAGACTGTTCAGTTCAATCATCCCCAAAAACTAGTTTAGATAAATAACTGGACCGATAGATGTATTGATGTATCGTAAATGTATTTCTCAGAATACTCAGGTTTTAGGAGGAATTTCAGTGTGATTTTTTTTTTTAGTTCCTCCAAGAACTGAATCCAGGGATTATTACAGGGAAAGTGAAAAAAGTGAAAGTGACAACCCTTGTCATTGCGAGGTCACAGCACAGCAAGCGTGAACCACAACGAAATTGGACCTCTGCTTTTGACCCATGCACACAAACACCATGCAGCAGTGGGCAGCTATTGAAAGCGCCCGGGGAGCAGTGACGGGGACGGTACCTTGCTCAGGGGTACCTCAGGGCAACCTACTTGTGAGGGAATCGAACCCACAATCTTCCGATGCGGGGCCAACTCCCTAACCACTAGGCCACCGCTGCCCCGGTGAGAGGGGTAAGTTAATAAATATTTTACTAAGAATAAGTGGTACTTTTAAATTGTGTATTGACTTACATTTTGTGGTTAAGTATTCAAAAATATACTCCTAAACTATAACAATTTACTGTATTCTGAGCAATGCCTTGACTTGTATACACTATTGTTTACACAATTTCTATAGTCAAAATATTTTCTCCAAACATTTGTATTAAGCATTAAGCTATTATAAAACACATTTAGAAGTCAGATATTTTCACCTCTACACACTGAAGATGAATATCATTAACAATATAAATACTGTTTATTATGAATCATGTTTCTTGCAGTGGCTCAATCTTAAAACATCATCAGTCTCTGAACCAGTAAAAACAAATTTACAAAGTGACAAACTCAATGTGTCAGCCAAATTCCATATTTCAGTGTAAATCTACTGTAGAAATCTAGTTGTTGATCTACACACCATGATTCTTAGAAGTCACTGACCAATTTTAAATATGACAACAAGAAATATAAGATCACAGAGAATCCTTTGGCTTTTCATTCACATGTATCCATGCAAGCATGAAAGGCTGCAACTCAGTTGAAACAAACATCTCGGGAATATTGTTGGCAGCTAGGTTGTACCTTAGAGTTGAGAGGAGCTGCATCAGGAGCAGGCCTCTTCCTCTGGGCCTGTCCAGACAAGCGGTAACAGTAGTGTGGCTTGCAGTAAAACTTCCCTAAAAGACACAAACAAGAAAAATCAATATGTAAAGTTATAACTAAATATATACCAAAAAGCTTATCTTACCTCTTTTAGTGTAATGTTTTTAAAATGCCAGAAAATATTTTGCATGCATACAAGTATAGTATCACCCAATGGCAAAAGAGAAGTCTCTATACAGTCTGGTCTAGGGATGCGAGGGGATAAACGGAAAATAACTACTTTGTTTGAGAAAACAATAAGCCAGTGTGCTAGCAGACAAAGGAATACTCATGACACAAAACCATGTCAAAAGAGGGTAAGAGAATCAAAAAAGAAGGAAAATTCACCAAATGAACACAGACTGTTTTATTTTTCTCCAATTTGGACACCAGCAGCTTAACTTTAACTGAAAATAAAAACTCATGAGATTACGATGCAGAAGTGCTTTAATTTGTGCGGTTGACAAAAGTAATGAACTAATGAACTAAGCCCTTAAGTAGAATAGGCTTTCCAATGATGACTGCTTGAAGTCTGCCATTTATCAGTTAAAAACTCTTTGCTTGTTGCCGTTTTGCCAGATCTGCAATGCAGGCATTTCCAAAGTCTAACTGAATCTTTGCAAAATTACTAGCAGGTCAATCACAACCATCTTTAAAGCACCAGGTCCAAACTGATAAAACCCAACTGATTTACATCAGCATTGCGTTTTATCAGAATGAAGCAGAGCACAATTTAAAGCAGTCACATCTTGTAGTCATGAGCCCTCTGTAGACATTGCCATATACCACGGCTCCATTTTTACTTATAATCTCTAAAATCTGTCCTGCTGCAGACCCTTTACATAAACTTAGTTACTCTCACTTTATTTGATTTTAGGACTGACTGAAAAATTATCCTATATAGTAATTTTTCATGTGTTCAAAATTAAATGTAAAAGCAAACAATATTTTTTAAACAAATAATACATGCTGTTCCATATTCAATGGGTTGTGCATTTTATGATGCCGTACCATCCTCTACATCGAAGGCATAGGAGGACAAGCGTAGGGTGGTGCCACAGTAGTCACACTTAAAACAGCTGCGGTGGAAGAACTTTCCTTCTGCACTCAGGCGCTCCATCACATACACACGCTTTCGGCAGAAGAAGCACACATCACTGCCTCCAATGTTCTGCGGGAACTCCTTCCGCAAGGAACCCTGCAACAGGAAGGGAGGAGGGGGGGGGGGAGAAAGAAAATAAATAAATAAATAAAATCTTAGGTCACATGTCTGCGGCAAAGCTACGATGAAATGATTCACACTTCAGCTCATTACTGAATAAAAAGCAAGCCTTGGTCAACAGCTTCAAATATAGCACAGCATTCTGAAACAACAACTTATGAGTATTTCATTTAGTGACAATATTCTAAATACAGTAAAATCATCCAGAAGGTTTAATGCAGAGGTGTCCCATGTCTCAATTTATTGTTCTGTAATCCTAACACAGTTGCCTGATACCTTTTCTTAACTCATATATAATAAATAAATAAATAAATAAATAAATAAATAAATAAATAAATGGGGGAGGAAGAGGAAAAAAAAACCATGACATTTCTGAATGCATGTGTCATAACAGGACATTAGTAAAATCTTATTGAAGAGTCACTGCAGAGTGAGCCGTTAGTTCTTCTAGAGGAACGTTAGCTAAACACACTTTCTAAACAGGATGCAGTCACACAGGATGCTATGTGGCAGCACAACAACCAGAGTTCTTACCAAATCCCTTTTCTCAAGAGGGGGCCTGGAGTCCTCTTGAGTTTGAAGCTGACTGGCTATTTGCTCAGCCAATGAGCTCACTCCCCCTGTATACATCTTTACATATTGCTAAGGATGGTAGAAGCAAATAAAAGGAGAAATGCAAGAAAAACCTTTAAAAGCAGAAATCAGAGTAGTGATGGCTGCAGAAAAATTTAGTAACCGGTTTGTTATTTCAGCAAACATCTGACAGAGGCCGTGATATGAATGGTTTAGAAGCTTGTTTGTTGTTTGATTAGGTATGTAGATGAGAGAAGCGTCTCAAAGTGTTTTTACAGACCGGACATCATTTTGTATTTATGAGGGGTCAAAACCACATTCTGCAAACCACACAAACAAAATGCCAACTCCACACATCATCCACTGATCAACCGCAACATTAAAACCAGTGAAAGATAAAGTAAATATCAGCGAAGTAAACAATCTCATGATGACCTCATGATTATGATAGACAACTGGGTCATTTCTGAAAGAAGAGAACTTGTAGTTGTCAGTATGCAGCATTAAGAAACTTCCCAAAGTGGTCCGAAGTGGCTGATTGTGAGAAAGTTGCTGAAACTTTGTGAGAAACAGTTTGGCGAGAATGTTGCTGTGCAGATGCAGACAGGTCTGAGCGCCCATGCTGAACTCTGACCATGGCTAAAAGTGATGGGCATGTAAGAATCAGGACTTGGCCATGAACCAAAATGGCAAAAGTAGTCTGGTCTATTTATTTTAAATAAATAAATAAATGTAATTCATAAAATAATAAAAAATTGAAAAAAAAAAAAAACAAAAAAAAAAAACAAAAAAAAAAAACAACAACACACACAACACCTCATAGGGACAAATGGGTGCATGCATGTGCCTGAAAAGAAATGGTCATTGACTGAGTGTGATGCTCCTGGTAATGTTCTATGGAAAAACCTGGTCCTGTTATTGACAAATACCCCCCACCCAAACTCTATTGCAGACCAAGTACACCCCTTCCTGTACACGTTATTCTATAATGGCAGAGGACTTTTTCTGCAGGATAATAAGTCCTGTGAAACTGCAGAAACTGTTGCAGAATGATTTGAGGAACATGAAGAATTCAAGGTGTTGACTGCCGATTCCCCAGATGGAAACTGGGCATCTATGGGATGTGCTTGACAAAGCAGTCTGATCCATGTAAGCCCTGCCCTCATCCTGGTGCCAGATACCGCAGACCTTCAGAGGTCTTAGAGCTCATACGTTAACGGAGCTGTATTGGTGGCAGGAGGGAAGCCTTAACAATACTAGATTGGTAGTTTTAGTGGTATGGCTGACCAGTGGGTATATTAAGATTATACGTAAAGCCATTTGATTTACAAAGTGAAGGTTATTGTCATCGAGAACACATCACAACTATCAGTGGCTCGAAATAAAATTCTTCCTCTGCATTTAATCTATCCACCCAGTTAAAAGATACCAGAAAAAAAACCTCACACACACACACAAAATAATAAAAGTGATTCCAGTCAGACAACACAAACCATCATTACCATCCAGTCATGGGACATTTTTGTTAGGATAATCTTAAGAACCCCACAGTTTGAAATTCTTTAAAAATCACAAACTACACTTACTTCACACCTAATTTTAATACTGATATTTCAGGTTCGCATGTTCATCTGTATCAAACCCTAATACCTCTCTTTCTAGGAAGTCAAGGCGGAAAAGGGTACCCTACCACAGTCTCTCTGCAAGTCAATCGCCAGAATATGTTTATACCATTGTAAAGCAATGCTGCTGTTAAATTAATGCTAAATTAAATTGTAGAAGAGGTGAAATGTTTAATTAAACAGTATAACAATATAATAGCTGAGCTAAGATACATATTTTTAATCATTTTCATTATATGTAATAACATTGCAAAAAGACAGAAAACCATTATAACTTCACTGATGGTTATAAATAAATAAACGCTCAATCTTATCCCTGCCTTATACACACACACACACACACACACACACACACACAGTTATTAAAACACTGTAAATACCAGCTCTCACAATGCACTCTGCTGATAAGTCACTGAGTTTGCTAATTCTCTGGCATGAGAGATCAAACACGTGAGTGTGAGTTCACAGCAGCAACACAGGTGCATGGATGAGCTGCTCCAGCAGCAGACTACCTGTCGAAGTGAGGCAGGAGAGGGGAGAGGACTACTTGAGGGCAGCTCACACACTCTGTGCCACTGCTCAATAAATAAATGTGAGGTTTTCTTCTTAGGCTTCACAGGACAAAGATAAAGAGAGATAAGAACCATTAGCAACTACTGAAAACAAGTAGAAAAGGAAAGCATGCAGGCAGCGAAATAAAGCCGGTTCCAAGCTGGAAAACAAAACAAAAAAAACAAAACAAAAAAAATGCATGCTTTTACTTGATATATGCAAGCTATTACTCTGCAGTTTGGTTATAAAGCTGATTAAAGCAGAATATTTTTGTGAGAACTCCAGGATGCAGAGGTCACCTTGGACCTGGCTGGCTCGTCTTTAAACAGGGACTGTAACCTCTCCGCTCGCTCCTGAATGCTGAGGATGTGCAAAGGCATTTGGTTGTCAGAATGCAATTTTTGGCTCTCCTGTAGGAGAAAGGCCCAATCTGGTCACCAGGTCAGAAAGAGGAAAAAAGAAACAACCCCCCCCCCCCCCCCACACCCCCCCCACACTGCACAAAAAAAAAAAAAACAAAACACTCAAGGTAAGTGAACAATGAGGGACATTGGGCTCATGCATTCCACTCATGCTCTGGCAGGACTACCTGCTGCAGGTGATCAGGGGGATAGGAGGGCTGCAGAGGGGGCAGCCCATGAGTCAGCAGCCACTGCTCAAGAAAAAAGCGGGAGGGCTTTTTCATAGGCTTCATTGGAATAAGAGAAAACAGGAAAAAGAGGAAGTTACTTTTAGTACCCTTTCAACTCGTCTTTTTAGAGGCATTGTAAACGCTATCACTGTACTTCTTTAATGCTCTACCTGGGGCTTGTCAGGCTTTTGACACGGAGTTGTAAACGTATTGGCTAGAGTTTGTGCTCTCTCTTGAAAGTTAGGGGCATGGAGAGGCTCAGACAGCTCCTTGGGCCACAGTCTAGCCTCCTGTGGACAAAAAGATTCAACTGCCCATTTGTTTAAAAGAGATTGTTCTTAACATTGAGACAAGATATGACCCATGGAATTGTACACCAGTCTTGAGAAACTATTAAGTAAACAATGGACAGAACTACAGTGCATAACCACTCATTCTGGATTGGTTGGAAGACCCTTTGAAGCTAAATGTGGTGCATGTGGTTTCATCCATGTGAATGAGAATATGCCTTTGATTAAAGCCTACTGTGACTAGACACAAGAAAACTAGAGCTAGACAGTGCTCCCCCCTTAAAGCCAAACTTGTCTATGCAACAAACCGCTATAGCACAGTTATACCAATGACTAGATCTGTGCCACTACTGGAATTTAATGTTCAGTGGTTCTTTAGAACATTGTGCTCATATTTGGCCAAAAACTTTCTTTTCAATCACACAAAATATGAATAAATAAATAAAAATTACTAGCTAGTCTGACTGGACGAGTGACAGAAAAATGTTCCGCTATGTTCCGACACTAGGCATCTTGCAAAGGAAGCAGTGCAAAAACACAAGATCCCAATGCTCCAACCACGGTTATCCAATAAGAGAGTGGGAGATTCTGTTCACCATGTTCTTTTTCAAATTTTTGAAAACCTTTCAGAAGAGCACATAAACAACCATCAGATATGACCAGTTATCAAGCCAAGACCTTGGTTTAACTCAAATGAGACACATTATTTATGGCCTTTACTTCATTCCAAGACAATCATTATAATACATTCAAATTCTCTCAGCTTGTGCTTGTTTTGTTTCAGTAGGTGTCAGTAGGTGGTGCTGCAGTACAACGGATTTATAGATATGTTCTTAAGACGCCCTTCTGCACACCATTCCCCAACCAGGCACCATGATGCACTTCACCAAATGTTTGAAAATGTCTTCGGTATAAACATGAAGCAGAGCCAGAAATAAGGAACATACAAGATTACATACAAAAAGATTAAGGTTTGAAAGGAAACTCCACATATAATGGTTTTAATAAATTAGCAAACAAACAACAAATGAGCTGATTGCAAAGTAAGCACTTAAAATGAACTGTTTAGGAAAAAAGGGTGTAGCCTACAGCAATGTCCACTAACAGCAATGAGTTTCACCTTTGTGTATGGAGAAAGTGATGGAGAGATGGATAAAGAAGATGAAGGGGAGAGCAGAATGGTTTTCTTAGGACAGCTTCGCAGGCCATCGCTGCTCCTGCTTGCCTTCAGAGAGACAGGAGAGGAGTATAAAAGCACCAAATAGTCATGCTCTCATCTCAAATTACTAACTACAAACATTGTTCACGCCGACACCATTAAAGTCAAAATATGGGTCTAAATTATTATCTTTGAACATAGTCTCTGTGCACAATTATAAGGCAAGTGAGTTTTTGACCAGATCATTGTTATGCATATATTCCATCTACAAGCTGTATAAACTTGAATGCAAATCGGATGTAAGCAGATCAGGTGACATGTATTTGTGTAATGAGGGATCGTGTGCATCGACACTCTATATCAAGGTGTGCATAATTATTAGGCAGCTTGTTTTCCTCCAACAAAATGCACGAAAAAGAATATCGGACTCTGAAAAGTAAAAAAGTCTCTCAGAGGAATGCAGCTCACTTGAAATTGGTAATTGATTGGGGCATGATCACAGAAACATCATTCGGTTTGTTGTAAATAGGCAACAGGGTTTTTCAAAGGTTTAATGGACTGATGAGATGAGAGAGACTCTTGAGGGACCAGATGTACCATGGCTGGAACAGTAGAAGGTACAGAGCTCCACTTCCACCTCAAGACACCAGCAAGGTGGAGGTGGGCTACTGGTATGGGCTGGTATTATTAAAGATGTGATAGATGTACCTTTTGGGGCTGAAGATGGACTCAAAATCAACTCCCAAACCTACTGCCAGTATTTAGAAGACATTTCCTTCAAGCAATGGTTCAGGGATAAAGTCTACATCTTTCAGGAAAAGCATGATTTTTCTGTAGGACACTACTGTCCTGAACATCCATGCATGTGATGGAGCAAAGACCTTAAAAGATGAAAGAATAATGACACGGCCCCCTTCTTCATCTCACCTAAACCCTTTTGAGAACTTGTGGACCGTCTTAAACAGAGATTTACGGGGAAGGAAAACATTCCACTTCTCTGAACAGAGTCTGGGAGGCTGCGGTTGTTTGGTGGTTGCTAAATGTTTATTTGTAAATTTTCAGTTGTTTATTATTCTCACTACCTGATGAAAATAAACACGTGAGATTCACTTAGTTGCATAACAATTCTGCACACTAATATTTGCCACACACACACACACACACACACTCCTGAGAATATTCACACTCACATTTCCTTTGAAAAACATTCAAAGGAGTTTCAGAGTTTATATCAGAGTTTATTTATGGATTGACTAATAGTGCCGGATTTGTTCCAGGTTCAAATAAATCCTAGCAACACTCACTTGCTTAATAATTGTGCACAGTATATTCAAAAACAGCCTCAGCTTTAATGTATTAAAAGAGAGAAACACTATACCTAAAACAGCAGGTACTGTTTTTATATGATTGGCTTTTCCCTGTTTGATGAGGTGTTAACTTTAAAGTTGACTTTAGAGAGCCTTAAAGTATAATAATCAGCAAAGGATATGAAAATCAAGGCAACTGCCATTTGCCTACAGTTACATTAAAAAAAAATTATATATATATATATATATATATATATATATATATACACAAATATATAAGAGTTAGTGCTTGCCTCCTGTCAAACAGTGAAAAGCAAAAAAACAAAACCACACACACACAGAAACACAAACAGGCCACCCATAATGGAATTTGTGAAATATGTGAAAACAAAGCTAGCAAGGCCACATCTAAATCACTACCGATGGTTAAGATTATCAAAGAAATGAAACAACAAGCAAAGGCCGAAAGACCATTTAGCATCACTCTGGGAAAGAAAACAGACTGCTTACTACAGAAAGAGGGGTTTCTAGGTGGATCCGACCCTTTAGAGCAAAGGTTAGCTATACTTTACATTCCATATATGAACATAACATATGCATGCTGGTGCTTTTAGTATGCTTCAGCTTTATTTTTTTCTCTTTACTTTCAACATCAGGAAAATACTATTTAAGTTATGTGCATTCTTCTTGGAATCTCAGGTCTCTTCTGGAAACCACGCTGCTTATTGCCTAATTCACTGCCAAAAACCAGTGCCATTGGCAGAGCTTTAGCTATAAAAGCCACCCTTCATTCTCCCACTTCCTTTCACACTGTATGCAACTAGAGTATTTAACAAAGTTCTAATTAAATAGGAATTTGGCACCGTTGTTTTAAATGAATGCACCCCATTCTCCATTACTGAATTTAAAACTCTGTACTGCACATATAATGACCTAAATATCTTTATTAGCATCAAGAACAGAATACACAGTAAAATACAAATTCGGCACAATCTCACCGAATTGCACTGTCGGGAATTTTAACCTCCTTTTATATTAGCTACCTGACTGCCCTGCAAGATGGAAATGTAGGTTTTCCAAGGGGAATATCAGCACCTATAGTAATTCACAGGGCAAACTGTATCAGAGAAGACACATTTCAATCCCTGGACAAAAATGCGATACATCAGTCTAACACTAAAGGATGAATCTTCGGGTGTTTTCCCACTGCTCAAATGTACAGGAACCTTTGGCACCAGATAGTTGGAAAGGTGTTTATTTACTTGATCATTTGTCCAGCGCTAAATGTTCTAATATCACTGGTTTAAGTAGCTGCTTTAGACCAGTCCCAACAGTACCTAAAGGTCACCTGTCTGTCAACATACCACCTGAAGATGGAACAAGTGACACTGGTTAATTCCTTACTCCTTCAGGTGTAGATCATCATGAAGTCATGAAGCATTATGACTAATAAAACTTAAGTAACAAAGACTATGTGCACTTAGCTAAGTTAGTGATATAGATATGAATAATGATAAGGATGAAAAGTGATATTTCAAGACGGAGATAGAGAGATATTGATGCAGCACGTCATTTAATAATATACATTCTGTTGCAAAAGAACGGGTGCTGTATCGCTGAAAACAAAAAGAGAAGAGCTGTCCTAAAGGGAATGAAAATACTTTGGTCCAAATTTATCTTTTAACAATTTTAACAGAACTGGTCTCATCAATTTTCTCCTTAAGGGTATGAAATGTACACATACCTGGCAAAACAGAGTGGACAAACACAACTTCCCTTAAAGCCTTACTTTGAACACAGCGTCAAGACATCATTAACCAGCGTTGGTGGTTCAGTGGTAGAATTCTCACTTCTCAAGTGGGAGATCCGGGTTCGATTCCCGGCCAATGCAGTGACTGAAGTTATTGGAACTGTCTGTTACAATTTGCACATAAAACTTTATCTCAGGGTGGCGTTGGTCTAGTGGTAGGGTACTTGCCTACGGACCTCTGGATCAAGAGATCCCCGGTTCGAATCCCACCTCTAGCACTACCACCACTGGGTCCCTGAGCAAGACCCTTAACCCTGAATTGCTCCAGGGGGGCTGTCCCTGTAATTAGGACATGTAAGTCGCTCTGGATAAGAACGTCTGCTAAAAAATGCCGTAAATGTAAATGGACTAAATATTAACCAAGAGACACGAGTGCTTTACTCTGCAACAGATGGATGCCAAAAATTTAAGTTGCATTTAAAAGTTGCTTATATCTATGACATGGCTTTATTTAACGCAAAGATAGTGAAGTTATTTGTAAATGACCACGTTTATATTGTATGCAACCTGTAATACACTGAGTGAGATGCAAATAAAGTTGTTAGAAAATGTATTAAAATATATATTTTATAATATATTGTAATCTAATATATCCCGTATCTCACAAAAGTGAGTACACCCCTCAAATTTTTGTAAATATGTTATTATATCTTTTCAAGGGACAACACTGAAGATTTGACACTTTGATACAATGTAAAGTAGTCAGTGTGCAGCTTACAGTGTAAATTTGCTGTCCCCTCAAAATAGCAACACACAGCCATTAATGTCTAAACCACTGGCAACAAAAGTGAGTACACCCCTAAGGTAGAATAAATTCAGGTGTGTTAAATCTGGTGTTATTACGCTCACACACTCTCATACTGGTCACTGGAAGTTCAACATGGCACCTCATGGCAAAGAACTCTCTGAGGAGCTGAAAAAAAGATTTATCGCTCTACATAAAGATGGCCTAGGCCATAAGAAGATTGCCAACACCCTGAAACTGAGCTGCAGCGCAGTTGCCAAGACCTTACAGCGGTTCCACTCAAAACAGACCTCGTGATGGTCCACCAAAGGAGCGCACGTGCTCAGTGTCATATTCAGAGGTCGTCTTTTGACAATGGACGTATGAGTGCTGCCAGCATTGCTGCAGAGATTGAAGGGGTGGGGGGGGAAATCAGCCTGTCAGTGCTCAGAACATACGCCGCACACTGCATCAAATTGGTCTGCATGGCTGTTGTTCTAGAAGAAGCCTCTTCTAAAGAGGATGCAAAAGAAAGCCCTCAAACAGTTTGCTGAAGACAAGCAGACTAAGGACATGGATTACTGGAACCATGTCCTGTGTTCTGATGAGACAAAGATGAACTTATGTAGTTCAGGAGGAGTACAAAGACAAGTATGTCTTGTCTACAGTCAAGCATAGTGGTGGGAGTGTAATGGTTTGGGGCTGCATGAGTGCTGCCGGCACTGGGGAGCTACAGTTCATTGAGGGAACCATGAATGCCAACATGTACTGTGACATACTGAAGCAGAGCATGATCCCCTCCCTTTGGAAACTGGCCCGCAGGGCAGTATTCTAACATGATAACGACCCCAAACATACCTCAAAGATGACCGCTGCCTTCCTAAAGAAACTGAGGGTAAAGGTGCTGGACTGGCCAAGCATGTTTTAAACCCTATTGAGCATCTGTGGGGCTTCCTCAAACAAACAGCAAATTTACACTGTTATACAAGCTGTACACTGACTACTTTATGTTGTATCGAAGCGTCATATCTTCAGCGCTATCCCATGAAAAGATATTAAATATTTACAAAAATGTGAAGGGTGTACTCACTTTTGTGAGATAATTTACCTTTGTAAATACATTTTGTTTTCCAATTTACATTTTAAGAAAGGGAACACTATTATAACAGGGCCATATGTTGGATCATATGGAAAATGGTGATGGTTCATTTTTGAGGTAGAACTACAACCATGTCCTTACTGATTGTGTCAATTCTTCTGGACTAGCATTGGGAAAACACCCTATGGGGACACCTGGACCTTACTAATTCTTTGGGGTACAGTAGGTTGGAAGGTAGGTCACCCTAGTTGCTGGGATGGTTTCCTAAAAGCTTCTGCAATACCTGTTCCCCTCTGCTGGGCAGAGTTTGACACTTCACCCTTTCTTTATAGCGGAAACTCATCTGTTCCTGCAGTTGGGTTCGCCTCTATGTGTGTAGACACACATACATACCTTTACAACATTGTCATTTTTTTCTTCTATAATACGTTTACAGTCATTTACTGAAAGTATATGTTTTTCTGCACAGTTTATCTATTCTCACTTTCAGTGGCAGTGAAATGGTAGAAGCATGTGAGTGTGTGCACTGGTGAAGATTCCGTTGCAGCAGTGCTACGTAAGTTTAAACATTTCACTGCCAGTGCTATTGAACAATATTCAAGAACAATATTCCAACCAAAATGATCCTGTGCTTAAAAAATTGACAATGGTGGATTTGAGGATGACTGACAAGCCAAGCTTGGAAAAAGATCAGCAATAATCTCATGCTTCTTACCTAAAAAAGTGGGCAGTAATTAAGTGCCTAATAGATTTTTTACAGCATCATTGTTTCCGTAATTATTTCTAATGTCTGAGTGAATGAAAATCAGAGTTAGTACTACTAATTGCAGTCATGACTCAAAGTCTACAGAATGCAGGTGATTAGTAACTAGAGCAGTTCAGATAAAAGCGAAAGTTTGCAATCTCTTCACCAAACTAAACACAAGCTGAGCAAACAAGCTCAGGGTGATAGGAAAGTTATAGGAAACATCTCTGGAGACTAAGGAAGGGCTTATTTACATGAATTACCTTTCTCCATGCAGGCACAGGGGCTAGCCGCACTGACTCTTTGAGAGGGGCGGCGGGTGGGGAGAGGGGTGTCAAGAGCCCCAGATTAGGCATAGAGTCCCCCTTTGACCAATGCAGGGAAAGTGACAGGTGGAGTGACCAATGAGGGGCCAGGAAACAGCAGCCACATCCAAACATGAGCAACCGTCATCATTCATAAAAGAAAAGAGGGATGCAGAGGAAAAGAAGGATATGAGGAGAGGCATGCAGTGATGCATTCAAAGACATACAGAAATGAGTGTCAGAGAATGGAAAATAAACCATGCGTTAACAAAGATGCAAAAAATATAATACATTTATGAAGGCAACATATGTATGTATGTTTTGTCATGCATGAAAACTGCATATAAGAAGAGTGTTGATTACTTCGAATCCTAACACAGTAAAGAGTGATGGGAGTAACTCATTCACTTCCTGGACTTCTTTCAAATATTTTAAACTACTTTACTGCAAAAATAGCCCAACAGATAATGGTGTAAACAAACTGCCCCAAGCCCAACACTGTCAATGCCCCATAGTGTTGCTAAGAATGCAGAGGGTTTAGTCTGCTATAAAAAGCTCTTAAATCCTTAATGATGCCACTCATTCCTGCTGGTTACTCTATTAGGGCAGATCAGAGCGCACACAGGCTAAATCACATCTCTGGCCAGCTAAAGATGACCCAAACACTTCTTTATCATTTAGCACAAACCTCACCTTCAGTAAAATGCTGTTATAATAGAAATATATATAAGATCAAAAAGCCACCCAATCAAATCTTGCAGATATTACATTTATAGTACATTTATTTACATGTATGGCATTTAGCAGACGATCTAACGACAGGGACGGTATCCCATGAGCAACTAGGGGTTTAGATACTCAGGGACCCAGTGGTGGTAGTGCTGGGGAACAATTTTAATCTTTAAACCTGAGGAGAGTACCACCAACACCCTAAATGGATAGATTTTTCATGAACATTCATTTGGTACTAATAGAATAATTTACATAGGCAAAAGTTTGTTTCAATGATTTTGCATTTCATTCATGCAAGCTTTAGTTTTGGAGCCATACACATATTAACCTGTTGTTTCTTGATAAAAGTTAACAAGTGGGATATCCTTTCCCTTTAATGCTTTTCAGCTAGTCTGTGTTGCAATGAGGAAGCACAGGGTCTAAAGAGCCCCATGTGGCAAATATTTCTCAACAAAGTGGTTCCACAAGAACTATTTTATAGGTTTGACCGCTACATTAATCTAAAATGCAGAAAATATTTTAAAAAAGCATTCAGTGAAGCATGTCTCTAAATTAGGTTATTTCAGGATAAACAGCTGAGCCCAGGGTATTCAGCAGAACACAAAGCCTTTAGAGACAAAAAAACCCACATAAAAACAAATCCAGTGTTATTTTGCTGTATCCATTTCCCACTCCCACACATTCTGCTGCTGAGTCTTTGACTGTCCCAGGCCTGCCCTGAGAACCCAGTCAACATTACAGATGCACATGCACATAATCTAACCACTACAAACCAGTAAAGTGCTTGCCCATCAAATCCCACAGCTGATTAGCATCCAGCAGTTTTGGTTTAAAAAAAAAAAAGGACACCATTACTGTAACTCTGACCTACCTGTCTCTTGAGTCCAGTGGACTGTACTGGGGCATTCTCCTCAAACTTGGCTAGCAGCTGGGTGGCCATAGACTTCACTTTGTTATTGTTAGCTGCTGCAGCGGTGTCTATTCTACGGTCGGTCAGGGCTGCGGCTATAGAGGGTTTCTCATCACGCACTCCCTGCTGTTGCTCTTCCTGGAATGGGAGCACAAAACCAGTTATTGGGGGCTGCCATATAATTATTCACTTAATAAAGCATTGATTCCAATGTTCGAAAGTGATTCCAAGCATCTAAATAGTAGTGTTAGTGCTTACATCTTCCAACTGGCCAGCTTGACTTGTCTTTCTCCTCTTCCCCATTCCATCCATCTCTTTCTCTTTTTTATCCTGTCCAACAGTACAGGCATGATCAGATCAGATCTTGAATACTATGAATAAATGCTGCAGTGTCTCGGTTGATGAGGTCAAACAGCAGGCTGTAACCGTACCTTGGGATTACGTTTCCGAGAGATGTTAATGCTCTGACCCAACTTGCTGAGGAAGGAAATGGGTGACTTTGTGCTGGCCATTAGGGCAGCCCTCTCTTCTGGGCTCAGGTTTTGGTTTTCTGGAACAAAAACAAGAAATTCCAAGAATAAATGGATATAAATCAGTCTCCACACCCAGCCACCCACCCACCCAAAAAGCTGTAAGCAAAACCTCAGAACATTAGAATTATAGATATAAAAAGTTGCTGTAAATCCAGCAGTCTGTGTTCCCTAATGCAATGACAGTGGCCTTGACTGGCTCAAACACCACACTGCAATTTTATCAGGGCATTCTGTTCACTCACTCATCATCTTGGCATTTTTACTCACCACCAGGAGGCACAGTGTCCTTGAACATCTCATAGAACTGAGTGAGATACATGACCATAGAGAGTTTGTCAGGCTCTACCACGATGGACATCTCCTTCCCCGTCATAATAGGCGATATTCCAAACTCCTTCTCAGCCACGTCAAAAGCTAACTGGTTATTCTTTTCCACATGCCTCTCATCCAGGGATTCAAAGTCACTATGGGTTTTAAACACACAGAAAAATAGAATTTTCTGACTATTAGCAACAAACATTGGGCTTTTTTTTTTTTTTTTTTTTTTTTTTTTAAAAACAACCTAAAGGTCAGTAGTGAGTAACGTGTGCTCATTTGGGAACTTAAAATAGTGCCATGTAAATTAGACATAGCTGCACTTGATAAATCCCCTGACCAACATTTACAAAAGAAAAACTCCTAGGTAGTGAAAAGCTGAGCTGAAGGGAGATAATATTATATAAAATCTAGTGTTTTACATGTTAGTGCTCCTCCATCGCACTAAGCCAACTGACTAAATAAGGCACCTCAGAGCTGAGCCTGGTAAAGGTCGCTCTCACTATTTACTCTAATGGAAAGGTCAGGTTAATTCTAATGTGTCTTAGAGATAATGGGTCAGCTGTTTAGAGGGTGACAGAGTGAGAGGGGGATCTGTTTATGAGGAGCAATTATGATCTGCTCGCCTTTTAACAGTCAGCAAAAGTATATGAGCCATAAGTAGCAACTGCTTCAATTGCTTTGTTTATAACATACACCATTTATTAATATTTGGGAGCATGCAAATGGTCCAATTACTGGCTCTGTCGCCTGAAGATCTCAGGTTAAGTCCTAGATGTCAGCCCAGCCAGGTCAGGAGGCCAAGAGAGCATAATTTGCCTTGTTCTCTCTGAATGGGTATGACTGCCCTTCCCCTCCCTCCAACACAATGCTAGTCAGCCCAGCCAGATAGCTGATGTATCAGAATTGATTGACTGAATTGAAAGACAATGTGTTAGAAATAGTTAATAAATAAATAAATAAATAAATAAATAAATAAATAAAAATATTGGGTCTTCAAAAATATGTAGGCTCTTCATTTAAGTTGTAAGATGCTAACTTTCACTTTATTCATAAATAAAAAATAAAAACATTTAATGAAAAGGTTTCATGTTCATTCATACGTTGATAAAAATGTCTTCCTATGTAAGAAAAGGCTTTGCCTAAGTGATGTTTTGACAATTTCCATTAAAAACTATTATTAAAAGCACAAAAAAAAAACAAAAAAAAAAAAAACACAAAACATTAGGCCCAATGGTGATTTCAGTGCTGGCATCCTAAGAGCCTTTAGAGTCTAAAGAAAGTGGATAAATAATCAACTCAGTGAAGCTGTCAGTGCCACTTGAAAATATAAAACAGGCATTATATTTATAAAACCTAATTTTTGCTATTATCCAGAGTACAAAGCAATGGCGTTAATACTCATTAAGTGCTTAGTGTCAAGATGTGCAGGAAGCGGATTGTACTTTAAAAGAAAGAAGTGCTCACATGAGGTCCGGTCTATAACGGTGGATGAGAGCACACAGAGCCAAGCCGCTCTTCCAGGACATGGTGAGATCAGACACACTGACCCCTACATAACCCTCAGTCTGCCTCTGACACCAGTTCAGCAGCTTGCTCGATCGTGCAATGGACTCTGTGGATGTAATGCACATAACAATCAGCCACTATACTGAGACAAACATGCATTTTTAAAATAAACTACTGTTAGTTATAATCTGCAAAAATTAATGTCAAGGTGCGGTTCATTCACTCATGAAAGGTTATTGGGAATTTCAGAGGTTGGGAGCTTCGAGTTAGGGTTAGAACTGCTGGTTTTTTTCCTCTACGTGTAAACCATATTCTGTTAGTACATACAGTACATGGCCATTTTAATTTCAAAGGAAAGGAGCAAAACACCATTCAATTATTGACAGTCACAAAAACAGTCAATGGCAAGATGCTTCAGATAAACCCCTTGAGAGAGAGCATCATGCATTTTGACTCTCAGCAACTGCAAAGTTACCTTGCAACTGCTTCTCAAGCAGAAGTTCTAGGATGAAAATAATAAGGCGTTAATT
The DNA here is from genome assembly GCA_017165825.1 of Hepsetus odoe. Classification (NCBI taxonomy): domain Eukaryota; kingdom Metazoa; phylum Chordata; class Actinopteri; order Characiformes; family Hepsetidae; genus Hepsetus; species Hepsetus odoe. The sequence goes on along the minus strand of CM029375.1, from coordinate 16,671,703 downwards.
TGTGGAATAAAAGCTAGGACTGCCCTTTTCAAAGATATATGGCAACACAAGTAACTATGAATCTTGAGAGGAAGAAATTAACACACCATTTCTGGTGAGTTTAGGTGTCGAAGAGTTGACCACATTCTCCATGTCGATACGAAGTTCCCTTTTTTCACCAGTGTCTATGAGATGCCGTACCTAAATGGTGGGGAAAAAGAACAAAATTGTCAGTTTACCCTGTTTATAGATTGGCTCTGGCCTGTTTAAACACATTTGATTCAGCTAATATGAAATCAAATTATTCTGCAATATTTAATGCATTTTTCTGATATTTGAACTGGAAAAGACACCACGCACCTTTTTAAAAATGCAATCAATACCAAGGCTGTGGTAATTCTATTATTCAGAGTCTACTTCCTGTGCATTACTGCATTCAGATTAACAAAGAGTTACTTTCTGAATTCTCCACTATGAACAATTTGAAATTTGATCTCTCAACAGCAATGTGAACCCTCAGACAGCAATAGCACACTACAGTCAGTGAATGTCTTAAGCACTGATGATGTTCATGACATGATCAGAAAAGGTGACTCATCATGATAAACAGATCATATCTTCAGGTCTCCCATCTCTAGAGTTGGACAACATGCATGACTTTATAAAGACAACAAACTGAACCAAACTGAGACTGCTATGATGTGAGGAGCTCACCTGGTTGGGTCTGAGCAGGTGCAGGTTGATGTTGGGATAACGTGTGGTGGGATCCACAGTGTAATGACTGTAATTCTTACTGACATTCTCAGGGGTGGTCTGTGGGAGAAGCCGGTAGATACTCTCCCTGATGAAAAAAGGCAGAAGGGGTTACAGCTGCATGTTAAGACCAAGCACTGGAGCACAGTTCAGTAACATTCAGTCCTGCTTCCATCCCATTACTTGTGTCATGGAATATGACCAATACGACATAACATTTATTTGTTGCAATTCATTACAGATCATTTAGCCTAAATATACGCATTATGCAATTAATGTTTAAACACTGCTATTCACACCTACACAGCCAAATACTGCAAAGCGTTTTGAAATATTGCATGTATTTTTGAGTGTCTCACCTTTCTGCCAGAACTTCCAGGGCAGAGGCACCCTGAGCCCAGCTCTTCACCATCCAAGCTGAGTCCAAGGCTGCAAGGAAGCCTCTAGCAATACCTGTCCCCATTGGCCAGAATGGCTGCAAAAACAGGAATATATTCGTAGTAAGCTCATAATGGAGATGGCTCCACAATCGCCAAATTATTTTCATTAAATTTGCTCAGTTGACCAACACACATTTTTGTGCAAAATGCTTCCTGTTTTAGTTTTGGAGCTTTGAGAGTAATGTAGCTAAAAACTAATGTAAGCTTACATCCTGCCATGTATCAGAGAAACTTAAAACAGAAAAACATCATACACTCCGCTAAAACCATTTTCATTTGCCAAATAATAAAAAAAAAAACTATGTAATTTAATATGCTGCATAAAGTTCTGTTATCTATGAAAGTGGATAAGATCCCCTAAGGATAATGGAGGTATTAAAGAATATTTGGCTTACATTTAATCTGAAAAGATAAAATTACACTAACTAAATGTACTCTGAAACTTAAGTTTGTTTTAAAACTTGGTTTCCTTTATACCCACGTTTATTCTTAATTTTGCTTAACTATGCACCATATGAAAGAATTGGCAAGATTGGAACAATGGCTTAATGTCTAAGTAAATTATCTGATGTCTTCTCTCACCTCCAGAAGACTATCTCCCACCAACGCAACCAGTAACTGGTGGCCGTTGCGCTGGCGGACCAGTGCTGCATTCTCTGAGGCGTACATGCAGGTAAAGTCAAACATGGCCACATCAGGCTGCCCATAATGGTTGATGGCAAAGTCCAACGTGGGCAGCTGGTGATTTGTAGAGAAGTCGGCTGCCTCTCTGGCATAGGACAGCAGTGCAGTTTGGTCCACGTTAGCCCTGGACAGAAGCATCTCTGTGTCCACATAATCCTAAAAGACAGAAAGGAATCCAACAAACAGAATAAGCAGCCATTTCATTATGTCTCAAAATCAGCTGCGTGAAACGTATAATTCAGCTGCGGGACGATACAGGAGGGGTAACGAAGGATGTGAGTTAGATGTTCCTTTCTGATTCATGCTGCTATAACTGGCTCTGCTCTGCTGCCAACAGTGTACATCACACTGCTTCAGAAAAAAGGCCATTTCATTTGCACTGCGTTTTATTTTTTATTCACATCAATGATATGGACATAAGTGAGAGAGAGAGAGAGCGGGTGGGAGTGGGGGTGTATTTGAGAAACAAGATTAAAAAGCTGCCATTTACATGTGTAACTACAGTAGAATTACTCCTAACTTCCAAATATTCACTATTAATACTACCTAATAAACTTTACAACATTCGATCCATTTGTACATGGCCCATTAAATGCCCCCCAAAAAACCCTTTTGTTTCAAGCTTGCAAGCCCATCAGACAATCAGTTATACACAAAGACAGTTAAAAGGATGGAGACTATGCTCTGAGTAGATTACTCACATGCAGAATGACGCCCTTCTCCAGTAAGCTCTGCTTTTTGGCAGTCATTACAAAGTAGTGCGTGTCATCCTTATAGTAGACAATATTTTCCAGATCAATCCCTGGTGAAGCAAAATCAGAGGGAGAGTAAAACTGAGTGGCATAGTAAGAATGTGGAGTTCTTTACAAAAAAAATATAATAACAAGTGCAATAATAAGTGTAATTTAAGGAAAAAAACTAAGCTTAAAAACGATAACTTCATTAGTTTCCTCTCGCAGTGACAACTACTCCCTGTTAGGGCAGCCAAAACAGCCGACTCTCTCTGTGCTGCTCTTCATTAGAAAGGGAGGCCAACAGCAGTGATTACACGACTGGCGAAACAAAAGCAAAAGCTCTTTAGCCACTGCCAACTCAGCACAAAGCCTTTAGAGGCAGGGCAGGGGAAGACTGGCAGGCAAATGCTGCTAACTGCAGTGATGCACAAACTCTATCCAACATTACACACTGGCTTCACTTGTTAAAAAGAGGATATTAAATTTTATAGAAAGCGCTTCATTATGAAATGACTCATATTTTGGCCCACATTTTAACTCTCACTCTCATAAGTTTAAACATAGTCACCAAATAATGAATACTGAATGCTAAATCTGAAGATTAAAGGAATACCCCCACTACTAACTGCATCTGTAGCGCAGTCAGTTAATAACATGTCCAGATGCATTTCCAAAAAATAGTAACTTCGAGATGCTTAATCACTGTGCCATGGTTTTCTATAAGTGTATCAAGCTTCAGTGTTCTTTCCAAGTACAAGGAAAGGACTCTTCTTGGTACTCAAATGCATGAACGCACCAAAACTTCACATTATAAACATGGCTGTACCTGTAGCTTCCCTAAGGTCCTGAAAAAACTTCTGGTTGAAGATGAAGGCCACTCCGCTGATCTCCTCTACCTTGGCTTCAGCTGTAGTGTTACGATTAATAAAGTTAGCTGTGATTGCGATGGCCAGCTTGCCTCTGAACTCTTTCCTTTTAAATCCTAGAAAGGGAAAAAAAAAAAGGGGGGGGGGGGGTAGTAAAGTCAGATTCCACCAGTTCCACAAATCCTCTTTATTTCTCTAATACTCATTTTCTAGAAGACTGAACATCTGAGAGAAATTTAGATAACTGTTCCCTCACTGAATCCCCCTTGTTAGCTGTTCTGCAATAGGAAAAGTGCCCTCTTTTGTGCAAAACAGAAGCGAGGAGACAATGCAGCATTTAACTAAGAGCATTCATTCTCAAAAAACAAAACCAGCTAAATAAGTCATGATAGCCCTAAATCAGTTTTAAGTTTTTTTTGCTGCGTAGCCCACATAATGACTAAAGTATTGGCTAACATTCAGGTGATTTGCAGCAATGCCGTGTGATTATAGGCCAAGCTTTAGAGACCATGATCCATCCAAATACCAGATAAGAAATTCTCAATGAGGATTTCCATTGCAAAAGATTATATTAACTTTTATGGGGTTTTTTGTATACCAGACAATGTGTTTCTCCTTCCATCTGCTCCGATTATGACATCAAACTCCAGCTCATTGACGGGATGCGTTCTGGGATGCACCTCAGCTCTCCAGCCTATTCCTGTAGAGTATGTACAAACCATTGATCAAAAAAGTCACTAATTGTGATACGCTGCTCTCACGAAGCATTAATAAGGAAAACACACAGTGAAGCGCAGCTCCTTAAGAGAATTTCACCTTGTAGAATTCTCCATTCAAATGATTATTAGAAATCCTAAAGTAACATGATGACTTTATGTAGGGATTAAATGAAAAGTTCAAAACATAAAAAAAAAAAAAAAAATTTCATCTCAAATATCTCCATATCTCCAGGTAATGAACTGTAAATTCAGAAAGTCGCTCCTTTGACTCACGTCTATGGGTCAGGTTTGACTGCTTGCATCTTTTTTCCCCCCACCATAACTGGCTGACAGGGTAATGCAGGAGAGTTTGAGTAGCATTAGATTGCTAAAATTACAAGGCTATGAATACCTCGAAAAACAGCTTGCTAGGACAAAACAGTTCCAACAAGGCTTGAGCCCATAACTTTTACAACCTGAATTTTCATGGAATAATTAAACATTTTATTATATAATTTCAGTTGTGTTCCATTATCATTGCCTCTGGTACTGTTTAGATTTAAAACAGAGCTGAGAAACTGACTCCACCAACAAAAGCCCCGAACAGACTTCAGAAAAGCCAATGCTTTGCATTACTTAAGTCTAATATAAGAGTATTTATAAATGAATGCATCAACTAAAAATTATGTTCTTGGCTTGTTTTAATGAACTGTAAATGTAGCTAAAACCTGGCAGCTTCTCATGGATAAAGAGAAACAAAATTCTGATGAGCTTGCAAAGGCCCGTACTTTCATTCTCCTGATCTTCTGGTGGCTCGATGAGGCCTTTGAACTCCACGTTGACATGGATCTCGATGCCCAGAAGCAGAGCCATTTTCAGCAGCATTAGCTGCAACTGACGAATACCTGCAGAGAGCCAAGCCAAAGTTCAGAACCTACTCAGTAACCCCCTCCCTGATAGCTGTGCTCTAAAACATTTGGATTGTTATATGCATTTCTATCTACTTACTGATATGGTCAATGGATCCTGCGCAAAATTTTCCATAGAACTTCTTGGCACCAAGTCCACGCAGATCCTGAATTGTGAATGGCCAAAGGTGGAGGACATTGTTGCGGGAGAAAGCATCTCTTTTTTCCAACAGCACTACCTTGGCTCCCAAGAATCCCAGTTCGATAGCTGTGCGCAACCCACATGGTCCTGCTCCAATAATCAGACACTGCAGAATAACAGGCAAAAGGCTTACAAAAGGAACATTTGTCAATCATGTTAGTAATTTAAGGAGATACTGATTATTCTGACAAATTAGGATTTTTTTAAATCATATATTATACTATATTTATACTATACTGATGAAAAACCATTTTAAAACATGGTTGCTAATACATAAACATCTTCATCTGGTTCTGTTCCTTACTCAAAGAGGTAGTAGCAGCTCTTTAAGTATGTTTGACCATAAATAATTTTTTTACCAATGCCAATTTTGTACATAAAATGCCCTATAGGTTCTTTCATACCTTTGCGTTTGCGCAGGCTCTGCCTTTCTTATATTCCTTGTGGCTTGCACGTTTGTCTAGTTTGGCCCACAGTGCCTTGGCCTTCCAGTAGTTGAGCCTGGATTTGAGCTTATGGTAGAAAACTCGGTACTCGCTGGGCTTGAGCTCAAGAAAGTCACAAAGTTCCTGAAAGGCCTTAAGGGTGCCTTTACAGGTGGTGGCCTGAACAAAGCGGTCAAACAGCACATGGGACTGATTGATCCCCTCTCCCCTTGCACTAACCCCTCCATCTCCCATGGTCCCTCACCCCACGCAAGGGATTATGGGACACCTGCTGGGCCACTAACAGTTAGTGTTTTACAGGTTCAACTCCCCGCTTCAGACATCTTCACCCTGAAAAAAAGGCAAGAAAAGTTTCAGAAATGGTTGATAATTAGTATGTGATTATTGTTATTATTTAAAAAATAAAAAAAAAAAGGCTGCCAACCTAAAAATCAGTCACACAAAACTTTCCTCCATGGAAAATTTATTTTCATGATTAAAAAAAACAGGTTAACAATACAGGGCTCTAAAGAACTTTCTTAGAATTGCATTATGGTATGTCTCTCAGAGAGAGACCACAATAGAGAGCCAAAATCAGAACCAAGGTTAAACCAATTCAGCAACAAACAGGAAATTTAGACATGCACCAACCAAGATGGCTTCATGATAAATTAATATCTGGATATTTCCTAACAAAAGAGCACAGGCTGAGAAGTCTACAGCAGTCTAACACTTCCTCAATCTAGCATTTTGCTACAAAGTAAAAATCTTCGTTTAGACTGATACTGCATTAACATAACTGCTTTTGACAAGAGTCATGTTAGAAAGAGGATAAAACGCTTCAGAATATTGAAAACTGCCATTCATTCTATACTCCTTTGATCTACATCAATCTAATCTGAGCACAAGGAAAGGTTGAGGATGAAAAAGATGCATTTTTTTTTCCCCCCTCAGGAAACCTTAATATCCTTGGGCCCGTATCTCTTTGACTTTTGCAACAAGTCAGGTGAGTTTGCGAAAACATAATACACCAAACATCCCTTCTGCAAAACTACCTCTAAAAGTATTTGCCCAGAAGACATCCTGTGGTATTTTAAACCAAGCATATGTTAAAAATAATCAGATGAAGGCTAAGGATAGTCAAAAGAGCCTCCTCCCAAATTAATCACTACCTCAGACACATGAACACGCTCTTAGGGTGTTGTAGGTTCCAAAAGAAATCTCCACCCTCTGGAAAGAGTGGTGGAGAACATGATGAATGGGTAAGCAGGTGGAGGGTTACAGTAACTTTGCTTGACTGAATGCCAGTTCTCCTCGGCTGTACAAACACGCTCATTCCTCTACCTGACCCGTGTGCTTTTAGAACTGCAGAGCCAGCAGAAGGTCCACCCGCAGCCTGGCCAGCCCTCAATCCCTTCATCCTGCCATGCGAGTGGAAAAACGACCAAGGAGAACCAAATCAGTTTGTCTGGTAAAGTTCTGGGTTTTAGTCCATGCTTTTAAACATCGGAATAATGAGAAGTGTGGGTTTGTGAGCCTGAGATACAGCACAGATGTGAGTACAATCATTTAGACATAAAGGAGTTTCAGTGCCCCTCAGTTTACACTTTGCATTAAACATAACCTGCGTGCATAAAGTGCACAAGGTTTCAGATTACAAAGGCTTAGATCATCAGACACATACGGACTCTAAAGAAAGGCCATAATTATTAAGTGCACTCTGTTTGTAGTCCCTTCTCTCAGCGCTGATTCACAAGAACACAGGAAGTGCCATGTCATAAAATCTCTCCAGCCAGGTTACAGTATGAGCTTACTCCACAGCCCCCTGCACTGCCTGACTACTTCCAGAACAGGGGCCCACTATAATTGGAAGCAGGTCTATATTCAGCTCTTTCCCTTCACACAGGAAATGCTGTGCAGTGCATGTCTGCCATAGTGAGATGTGACATTACGGTGAAATTACTTTTCAGGGAAGGTAAACAGAACCGTTTGGGCAGTGCAGGCAGTATACCAGCCAATATCTTGTAATCGAAGATGGATGTAGTGAGATCATGCTACTACTTGACTACCTGAATCATATGAATCGATGACAAAATCTGTAAAATTATAAAAAACACTTAAGAAATAAGAAGTTGATTAAGTCATTAAAATAAAAGGCTACAGTCTTCAATAACAAAGTTAAAATTGCTATATTGTGCATGTACTAATTACAATAAAATAAAAATAAATAAATAAATAAGTAAAAATTAAAAAAAGGATCCAAAAGCCTATATCTTACATTGGTGGCTGCCCCTCAGAATATTCTTAATATAAGTTTAAAAACTATGTGCTTCTAAAATTTTGGTAATTAAAAAATTGTAAATAAAATAATATATTTTTCAAGCAAATTGGAGATACTCAATTGCCCCTATGTGAGTGTTGATGCATCATGTGCCTATCCTAGGAGCTCTGAGATGGGCTTGAGTGCTACCTGTGACATTGGTTTGGAAAAAAGGCACAGATAATAAAAGCTAATTAACCATGTCATTTTATTGGATATTTCATACATTGCAGTTATATGGGACTAGTTAGGCTCTATAAAAGAAGGATGAAAAGTTATGCCGGTCTAAAATGTATATACAGTAGTATAGTACATTTCTCCAATAGCTTGTACAAAACAGAAAACAAAAGCTTGGATAAGTTTCTAATTACATTTTAATTTGACCATATCAGATTTGTTCAGATTTTGAAGAAGAGTCTGACAGCAAGCAAAAAAACCTGTACATGCACTCAAGTGCATTTTTCGGTCTGCAGCTGTGGCAGTGGAACAACTAAGATTTAACATTACACAATGTTGAGCTAGCCATAAACACACAATGAAAATCACACACAAGATGAGCTGTGAAATGCATTAAAGACTGGCTGAAACAAAACACCATGCAGGAAAATGCAGAAAAGCTGGGCTAAACTTGACATTTGTACAGTTTCATGGCTCTATGTATAAAAAGGCTGTACTATTTGGTGGGAAAAAACTGACTGTATTAAACCACATTAAAAACTTTGCCATAGACAGATACAGTAGTTAGCCTTGATAATCAAGCTAAAGGGGCAGAATAGGCAATGAACTTTAAGAACTGAAAGGAAAAAGGACAAACGTAGGGATCTGAGTGACTTCAGCAAATGTCAGTTTACATTTACGGCATTTAGCAGACACTCTTATCCAGAGCTACTTCCATTTCCTAATTACAGGGACAGCCCCCCCCGGAGCAACTTGGGGTTAAGGGTCTTGCTCAGGGACCCAGTGGTGGTAGTGCCAGAGGTGGGATTCGAACCTGGGACCTCTTGAGCCGCAGGTCCATAAGCAAATATCCACCACTAGACTACCGCCACCAGTCTGTGGTGGCTAGATGGCTCAACCTTTCACTTACTCAGTCACTCAATGTAGCTCTTCACCACACCTCTCTAACTCATGGTCTTGCCTTTCCCTGCTTTGTCGAGGGTGTATTTCATACTGCATTATAAATGTAGGTCACATTACATAGAATGGAAGACGCAGTCCTTTGAAGCAAGCACAAAAGTTTGTTAAAGATTTGGAACGATAGCACCGCAAATAATTAAAGCTCATCTGAGTGATAAGTCACTCTGAATTTGCTACCTGGTAGGTAAAGTGAGTGTAAGAAAGAGTGCGAGAGAGAACAAAATAATGAATGAGAGGGGGAAAAAAACCAAAAAAAACCAAAACAGTGTAAGCAATAAACAGTCTTTCAATACCAAGAATCTTTCCAACCCAAATCACATGACTGAGCTACATACTCCAAACATCCACAAAAACAGCACCCTCGACAGAAGAAAAAAAGAAAATGTTTCATCTACTTGTTTGTGTCTTTGATGTTTAAGATCTATTCATTTGTCCTTTCTCCATTTTCTCCTTTGCTCCAGAGTGACTCTCCCTTTCACAAGGGAGCTCCTCAGCCCAATCCCCCCCCCCCCCCCCACACACACACACACACACACAACACAAATTACCAGGCACACCTTCCTGTCAGACAGCAGTGACGTCATTAACCTCCACAGTGGCTTTGCCTCTTAGTAGGGTCACATGGTGAGACTGTCTGCTGTTGCTATAGCAACAATACCAAAGGAGAATTACATCATGAGGTTGACTATGGCTATAGTAAGGGAGAAGACATCAGGGTCTGGTCTTGTAACTAGGCAAAAAGACCAAGAAGGCTCTCCTGACTTCTCACTGATGGATGAGGACAGGGATTTTCATGCAGAAAAAAAAATCCTCACTGCTATTGGTCAAGCTAGGGCTGTTTTGGAACACTGACCCCACTGTGCACCCATAATACAGACAAGGACTTCCTTACCTGATAAGTTTATTTACCATTGATGATACATGTGGAGGATTTCCACAGTGTAAAGGCACCATCTTTTGAACCATTAAGAGGGGTAAGACTGAAAGTAACCTGAAAGCTCAATGAAAACACAGCAAGGACATTGAGCTAGTCATTCATTTAGTGTAGTGTTGGACAAGTTCGAATTTTCTACATCTACAGGATTTAGCAGAAGCTCTTATCCAGAGGGACTTCCATCAGTGCTTTATATTCACATTTGATCTTCAATCTAGAAACCTGCTAAAGATCACAACTGCTGATTTCAACAAAGTAAGAAAATTCCTACATTTCTAAAGAAATGTGACCTCAAACTTCCTAAAAATAGTATGCTACTTTAAAAAGAGGGGTTTGGCTCAATTATGTAATACTGGATATATTTACCTTAATAAATATTGACCTGGGTGCAATATTTTTGTCTGATTTGAATAAGCTATGGGGCAGTGGTTGGCTAGTGGTTAGATACAAGACACCAAAAAATTGAAATTTAAGGTCATATTCACACAGAAATATGCAAACTTGTAAAAGATTCATAAACTTAAGCAGAACTGAAGCATTATAAAAGCAGGTCACAAATAAAGAACTGGTCACCCAAACATGAATATAAAAGAATACTCCCAAAATGTGAAACAAACTGCAGTTACAGGAGCGGAAATGCGGAAAAACTGTGACCTTGGCACCTTGAATCATCAGGGCGCAAGTCACTGGCATGAGCAACCAATCTTACATGCTAAAAAGGTAATGGGGTAAAGTGCGCACACCACACTCCTAGTGCAAAAGTCCAGTCTATATTTAATACTGTTTATGAAGCCAATAATAGCACCCAAGTAGCCAGAGCCAACGTGAACTACTAGGGGAAAAACTGCACATTGTAAATGGAAAACAAGCAAGAGAGAGAAATCATAGCCTCTAAACCCTTAGACTTTTAATCAGGACTGTGAGGTAGATGTTCTTCACATCCACAGTGGCCAGAATATCTGACTGAGGTTTTGGCAGTCAAGCTTGAGCCTCCTTGGGAAGGCTGGAACATTCTAAAAGTCATTACCTTGTTTTACTGTTCTTCTATCATGACAAGAACAGACTCCAGCTGCTAACATTAACTTGTCGTATGGCCAATACCCCAAGATCTCCATACACAAAACACATCTACAGTTTCAAACCAAGGAGCAGCTTACAAAGCAAAAATGGGAATAACCAAACCTTCATCACTCTTGTAATAAGCCTGCTTTAAGAACCAAGAACCTGATAATTATGTGCAAACTTGACCGCAAGATATTAAGCACTGTAATAAATCCTAGCAACTGCTAGGGTTTCAACTCATTATTTTTTATTGTTATTATTATTAATAAACTGATTGACTAAACCATCATGACATTATAACACCATTTCCATTGCCACCATTCAAAGCTCTGCCTCCATAAGAAAGGATTTCGACTTGTATAGTGGAACAAACCAATAAACGACCTACTTCACCTATTGTTTCATTTAGTATCATAATCTACTCAAACGAAAATGGGAAGAGGGCTGTATGAAATAGTCTGTAATACACAAAATGCTTTTCTCAGTATCAGTACATGAACACTAACCAGTAACATTATGATCTACTCTCTAAAAGCACTGATATGTAACCTTAATAAGGATCATTGTACTCAGAATTTTTGATATCAGTTTAAATGCCACAACAGTTTGTGTCAAATCACTGTAATATGTATAGAAAAAATGGGGGCAGCGGTGGCCTAGTGGTTAGGGAGTTGGCCCCAGGTTCAGAAGATTGTGGTTTAAAATCCCAGACCAGTACGTTGCCCTGAGGTACCCTTGAGCAAGGTACCGTCCCCATCACTGCTCCACAGGCGCTTTCAATAGCTGCCCCTGCTGCACGTGTGTGCTGTGCTGTGTTTCACAATGACAGGAATAGTCACTTTCACTAACAATGTCAAATGGCTTCATTATAGTATCCACTTCTTTCTGATACATGCACTGAAGCTACCGCAGTGCTGAACAATTTGGGAAAAAATTTATGACTGTGGTTTTGTGTGTGGTATTTTTTTTGTAATTTTTATGAATTATTCAGAACTCTGGAAAAGATATATATCATTGTGTCTGACAGTTCAGAGAGCTGCGCTTCTAAATAAGTATTTAAAAGGCTGCATTTGGGTAGAAAATAGAACAATTTAATGGAGGCCTGTTGTGTTTTTTGTTGCTTTCTTTCACCCCCTGGTGTCTGTTAGAAGAGTGAGCCAAGTAGAAGCTGTTCACCTGGCTGACTGATCCCAGCTCAGACGCCATGCCCGGGTGCTTCCTGGACTGGGGTTTTGGACATTTAATCAGAAACAAATCAGCAGGAGTTGGAACAGTTTAGAAACAGAAATGAGAAGATTTTAAACACAAAACAAATCATAACAAAAGAAGCATTTCTTAAGCCTGAAGCATTACTTAAGTTATCTGGTTAGGTGAGCTAAGCCCGTATCCAGTAATCACACGTGTCTGACTTCTTGGATTTTGTTATTTGACTATCAGCGTTCCACATTTGCATATCTCTTCACAAACAGATATGTATGGTTTAACTAGGCTGATGAAAGACTACAGACAGGAGGGAGAAGGGTGAGAGGGGGGGGGGGGGTTGAGTGCCCAGACTTTGGCACACCTTGGAAACCATTGTGAACAAAGCCATAACTCATTTTTGAGTTGACTAGAACGTGCAATGACAATCACAAATTTGTTGGGACACTTCCACAAAAAAAAAAAAAAAAAAAAGAACACACAACTTTGAAATAGCTTGAAAGTGCTGAAGGTTAAGGGCATTCAACATTATTTCATGTTTAACACAAACCAGGCTTATATTTTGATTCAGCAAACATGACGGTAGCCCTAACATTATATTTTGTTGCACAACCATAGTAGCAATCACTGCGAACAAGCAATCTCTGGCAGTTGCAGAAGTCTGATCAAGAGCTACAGATATTTTGACTCACTTTTCCTGAACAAACTGCTCTAGCTGCCTCAGGTTTGCACTGTGCCTTCTCCCCGCAGCACTTTTTAGATCTTTGCATGAAGATAAACACTGGGGCATAGAGGCACATTAGTCAAATTTTTTAATCAATGATTCTTGGGTACTCTCGGTTTCTTGTGCCATTATCGTGGTGAGGCTGAGCCTCATTTCGCTCTGAATAGACTGCCAAACCAGAGACAGCAAAGCAGCACCCAAACTGAGCTCCCTCCATATTTCAAAGTAGGCATGGTTTTCTTTCTATGAAAGTTTAATTTCTCCATCTATGAACCCTGAGCTGTTTACAAACCTCCAATGTACACTCACATTCATATGCCTTGTCAACATGAATTTGAACAAATTCCAAACTGGCTATTTTTGTTTTTCTTTCAATAGTGGAGTCATCCTGGGTCTTCTTCCATGGAACCCATGGTTCTTCAAAAGGCAAAGGATGGGGCAATTGCACAATGATATACCTTGACATTGAAGTTCAGCTTGAATTTCTTTGGATGTTTCCCTTGGCTTTTTGTCTACCATCTGCACTATCCTTCTGATCAACCTGGGGTTGCAATTTCTCTTGCGGCCAAGTGCTGGGAAGCTGGCTGGAGTCCCAAGAACCTTATACTTCTTAATAATATTTGAAGATGTGGTCACAATAACATGAAGCTGCATGGAGATAATCTTATAGCCATTCCCTTAAACATGCAAATCTATAATTTTCTTTTTTCCTTTCCTTTCTCTGGTCCATGTTCAGTGTGGTGTGCGTCATACCAAACAGCAGAGACTAGATTTCCCCCTCTAAATAGCCTGAATAAGAGTATTAATTAATTATTATAATTATGTAATCTATAGAGACCGGTCATCCTATAAGGTTAAACCATTTTTATTTTATTTTTTTTAACATTACAATATTGCAATGATACATCATTTTTAGGATTACCAATAAATCTGTCCAGGGAATTTTAGAATAGCTTGAAATAAATAATTGCTTTCATTCTCTTATTGAGTTACTTTATCGCATGTAAATATACATTATTTATATATACTTTTAATTTAATCACTGTTCAGAAGGAAAGCATTATCTTAATGAGATGTAAGGGTACCAACAAATTTGTTGTGTCTGTAGCAACTTCCATGATGTAATCCATGCATTCCTGATTAACTCTGGTACAAATAAGAGATAAGTAAATCTCATTGATCATCCCCCCAGTGTGTGTTGACCTTGGGTCAGAAAACGCCTATAATAAAAGTAGCTACTCACCTGATATGCCTTTTGTCTACTGTTAGGGCAATAATAAAAAGACTGATGAAGTTCCCTGGAATATGACCTTAAATGTTTACATACATAATCTCTATTAAGACACTTGACAGTAAGAGAAAATGGTATATTTTGGACCCACACTGGACTATGATACAGAGATCTAACAAAATGCAACAATACACAACTGGCACTTTCAATGTGTGTAAGTATAAAGAGTATAAGCAGCACTCCTTTTCCACAAATCCTTCTATGTGTTTTAGCTTGAGAGAACTTCTGCAGACAGCTGGAATTCCAGCCTGCTTGGACGGGTGCTAAAGATAACCGCAAATTGTGCAGTAAATCTCAAGCCAAAGGGAAGAGCGTGAACTCCATTCCCCCCTGCTCTGCTCAGATTCATGCTTTCTTGGACTATGAGGTTTAAGATGTAGAAATTCCTGATTCATGATGGTGTAGAGAAGGAGTGAGCACAGGAGATGTACATATAGACATATAAAAGGAATATATACCATCTATGGCCATCAATGCCCTTCTTGCAGAGACATGTACAAATAAAGAAATGTTTACAAAACATACTGAATATTTTGGCCTAACTAAAATTTAATGATGTCAGCTACAGGATTTATTCATTAATTGAATTACATAAATAAGCTCATTCGTGTTCATATATTCCATTTATATTATTTTTTGGCGTATTTAAATGCCATCTAATCATAATATTTTAAAACAATCACATTACGAAAATTGGATAGATTTCTCTCACTCAAATGCTTTTACTTGCTAAAATATGACTCTTTGCTTGTGGCTATATTTGCTGGAAAAAATGTTAACAGGCCGGACTCTGCAATGTTGCAAAATGTTTTGTAAAAAGGTCTACTGTTGGAGGAGGGGAGGGGAAAAAAGTACACAGAACACACCGATCTTGACAAAGGCCAAAGATAATCCACAGCACATAATACACCATCAAAATCATATCATAAGGAAAAAACATGGCTTGTCAATGCAACCTTCCTTACAGCAGAGCAGACAGCAGGACTGTAATCCTAGGGGAACAGTCTGAAGCATGCCTCTCTAATCCCTTCCTGGGGTGGAGTCAGCATTAGCTCACAAGGCAAATAAGCCAAGGAGCTCTAATGACAGTGCCATAGCAGTGTGATGACCAGAACCCTTGCCCCTGAGCTGGATGACCAGAGCCAGGACCTCCTTTCCATTAACCTAATCAATCAAGCTTCAAACTGTTGAGGCCGTCACACCTGAAGGTTCTAATCAGGCTATCTTGCATGTTCCAAACAAGAACAGCACATGAAGAAAAGTCAAGAGGGGATGACAAAAACCTGAAAGAAAGTGAGGCACATGCAGCATGAGCGTATACATCCTGATATGCCAAAGTCTTTACTTAATCATGCATCTTATCTTAAGCAAGAGCAATGTAGTTTCCAAATGAACATCACACAATGAAAAGGATACAGCAATTTTCCCTCTCACGATAAGAATTCTGATATCTGATTTACAGGAATGGCCTAGATCATTTAAATACTGGTGCATTTATTATTTTAATGTTTAGGCTTTATATCTCAACTGTAGACAGGAGTACAAGGACATGGTGAAGAGAGCCGTGGCGAAGGCTATAGATAATGTGTTTGGTGAATTGTATGAGAGGCTGGACAGTAAGGAGGGAGAAAAGGACCTATAACAATTGGTTAGTCAGAGAGATAGAGCTGGGAAAGTTGTGCAACAGGTCAAAATGATTAAGGACAGAAATGAAAACATACTCACAAATGAGCAGATGGAATGAGTATTCTGAGGGGCTGATGAATAAAAGAGAGAGAAAGACTGGATGAAGTTAGAACAGTGAACCAGGAAGTGCAGAAAATAAGCAAGATGGAGGTGAGGGCAGCAATGAAGAGGATGAAGAATGGAAAGGCTGTTGGTCCAGATAACATACCGGTGGAAGCATGGAGGTGTTTAGGGGAGATGGCAGTGGAGTTTCTGACCAGATTGTTTAACACAAGTGAAATAGTTCCAATTTTCAAGAATAAGGGTGATGCTAAAGTGGCACTAACGAAAACACAAGCAGCAGAGCTGGAGTTAAAGATGCTGAAATTTTCATTGGGTGTGACAAAGATGGACAGAATTAGAAATGTGTTCATTAGAGGGACAGCTCAGGTTAGCTGTTTTGGAGACAAAGTTAGAGACGCGAGATTGCATTGGTTTGGACATGTCCAGAGGAGAGATGTGGAATATATTGGGAGAAGTATGTTGAAGATGGAGCTGCCAGGAAAGAGGAAAAGAAGACGACCAAATAGGAGGTTCATGGATGTGGTAAGAGGACACCTGGTTTGAAGAAAGAAGATGCACAGGGCAGGAAGAAATGGAGATGGTTGATCCGCTGTGACAACCCCTAATGGAAGCAACCAGCAAAACAAGATGTTTAGAGTTTTTAATCAATATTATCAGTCAGATATTTCACCTTAAAACCAGAAGAAAGAAGCAATAAGATAAATATAATTAAAAAAAAAAAAAAAGATGAAATATAATCATTGGGTGAACTTGGTGTTGAGACTTTAACACATCTTATATATATATATATATATATATATATATATAAGATGTGTTAAAGTCTCAACACCAAGTTCACCCAATGATTATATTTCATCTTTTTTTTTTTTTTTAATTATATTTATCTTATTGCTTCTTTCTTCTGGTTTTAAGGTGAAATATCTGACTGATAATATTGATTAAAAACTCTAAACATCTTGTTTTGCTGGTTGCTTCCATTAGGGGTTGTCACAGCGGATCAACCATCTCCATTTCTTCCTGCCCTGTGCATCTTCTTTCTTCAAACCAGGTGTCCTCTTACCACATCCATGAACCTCCTATTTGGTCGTCTTCTTTTCCTCTTTCCTGGCAGCTCCATCTTCAACATACTTCTCCCAATATATTCCACATCTCTCCTCTGGACATGTCCAAACCAATGCAATCTCGCGTCTCTAACTNATATATATATATATATATATAAGATGTGTTAAAGTCTCAACACCAAGTTCACCCAATGATTATATTTCATTAATTTTCTTTAAAAGACTGAAACAAGCCAAGATAAAAAGGTATTCAAGTTCCAAATAACTTTCAAATAAACAGTAGAACACTGTGATTGGTTTGGTTGGCTTATGTCTTGTTTAGGGAGGTTAGGCTGTGTATCAGGACTTGACTAATTCATCAGAATGGTACATCATTACTCATCACTCCTTGAGTTAAAAACAAATATCAGCAATTCTTAAACCGGTTCATCAGTTTTAGCGCTGTCTGCACTAAATGAGCATGCAGGTATTGCAGCTTCTGTTTGCCTTCAACACCTGCAATTGTTTCTCGATGAACAGCAGAAGAGCATGGGGGAAAAACTGCTGTTGATAATGTGGCCAGCAAAACCAGTCAAAAACACACCACTGATGCCAAACCTCAAGCTTGGAAACACTCTGAAATTTCTGCCTTATGCACTTCACTCCAACATCTGCAGAGATATTATCTACTTTGTGTCAATTCCATTCCAGTTCACAGGCAGTTCTAGCTAATTCACTGGACTAGACTTCTGGCAATAGGACTAGGACTTCTTGCCCAATGCTTATTAATGCTAGCAAATACCATAGGCCACCAAATCTGTACATGCTGTGCATATCTAATTATCCAAATGAGGAGCCCACTTTGATACTAAGGAAGCACGGTTAAGAAGGAAGTGTGAGAGTGAGAATGATTCATTTCAGGGTTTTTGGAGAGCAGTGTGTTGTAGGTGGCAGCAGGCTGGCATTGCACTCTCTTATCTGAGTGAGACACTCAGGGTGCTACAGCATTCTGGGAAACAGCCTGAGCGGCAAGGGTCAGCCCAGGCTGGGGAAAAGTGTTTTCCATTCTCCTGTTTTCAAGATAAGAGGAATACTCAGTGCAGGGGTACTTTAAAAACAGGCTGCATAGAAAGACATGATACAACAACTGGAAAAGTAGGACTTGCATGGAATGAGTCTAGAGGGCTGGGGCTGAGCGGTCTTTCATTTGGATAAGCGAGTGTTTCAAAGTGCAGCATTTTAGTTTGTGTAGTCTTAAATGTATGGAATGAGGTTCTATACTCCTGAGCTGACTGTACCTGGCCAGTGAGAACTACAGCCGTTTCCACCTGGACTTTTCAACATCTAAAGTTACTAAATGTTTGACGTGCACCGAGACTGCATCAGTCTCTTGCTGCATTGGCTATGACACCAGTATGTACCACAAGACCTTTCTCATGTAAATGTTTAGGTTGTTTAGATAAGTAACAACTTAAAAATATGCTGGAGAGAGGACAAAAAAGAGGAAACTATGCAAAGCAGCTGCTTTCCTCTGTGCAGGGTTGACAGACTTAATAGGGAGTTACTTTGTTGCTTTAGGGATGCACTGTGATGCTTTAGCAAGGCTGCACCTAGTGATGTCTAAACAAGTTACTGTAGTAGCAGTAGCTTAGTAACAGAAAAACACTCCATTGATGGTGGTTAAAAAAAAAAAAAAAATTGTTCATTTATAGATCTGGTTCAGGAATGACTTCATGCAAACCACAGCTAAGATTCCAAAACTTAACTTTCACATAGTGCTGGGACAAAACCAGTTTTCAACTCTTTTGCATAATCTGAAATCCCAGTTCCCCTTTACATTGTGTAAACATCTATATCTTAACAGAAAAAGACGTAACACTACATTTGATATGTTTCCCCTATTCTGTCCGCAAGTTCTAAAACAACAAAATTCCAACCATAGCTTGTTTCTCTGCAATGGTGGAAACATCAGTTTGCCATAGCCAGTAAATGTGACCTTTATCTGAGTCCAGATGTAATATTTTCTTGTTTGTTCATTTAGAAGTTAATTGATTCATTTTAATTTTTGGCTGAATCTACATTTTGTTATTCTCAAAAGATATCACCTGGTGGCCAAAGACATGTTTATTTACATCCTTAAACCCCCTAATAATAAAGTAACCCATTCTCTTCAGGTTTTTAAACAAACAGGAAGATGTTTCATATGAGCTTGCTTCTTAAAAAAAAAAAAAATAGCATAGAATCTCTCTCAGGCAGTTCGGTCATGCTCAGACTGAAGAAACACAATAGCACAAACAAGCTGATCAACAAACACAAGTACATTTTTTTTTTTGTTTACACTACAAAGTAGCAGGTTGTGGATGTACCCTGTCAACTGCTAGCCAACACCAGCCCTAACCCTAAAGTGAACCCTAATGTGTTGGATTAATCACCAGCCACCACTGACAAGATCATATTCTGAGGGGCTCATATTCAGTTCTATCAATAAACAAGACTAGAGCTGGGCCGAATAGCATTTTTGGGCTCAAGTGCTTTGCGTTTCACCTAGCATCTAAATACGTGTTTCCAGTACCACTGTTTTAAATATATAGCCCTGTTTATTTATTTTTCAATACATTTTTCTGTTTAGTTTTGTATAGTTTGCTCTTTTTTAATTATTTCTTCTGAAATAAATCATTTTTAATATATAATAATTTATAATATATAAATAATAAATATAAAACTGTTTTATTGTCTTGATATATCAGCAAAAATCTAAGACTAACAAAAAATACTTTATATCAACATATAATATTTTAAGAAATTACTTATTAGAAGACAATTAGTACAGATACACTAATCAAGTGAAATTCTTACAAATACAGAAGGCATTTTATTGTACCTACTAGCTATTGTTTACTCTTACTCTTTAATTGCTTTTTTAGGAAACAAGCAGTTATTGAGTGCTCTCGAAGTAAAAGAGATATCCGTGACTAATAAGACCAAGATTAGATGATGACAAATGTTTTGGCGAGCGAAAAAAGAAAACTCATGATGGTGCACAACAAGGTGCTGAGCAAGAGAAACATCTAGTATAATCATACACCAGGAGAGCTGCAGCACATAAGGCAACGTAATAGTAGCTTAAATCTAATCCCAACACCTTTGACACTTTACAAAAATCCTAAAACTCCTGGTGAACTTTCAGAACTCAACAGATGTGAAGACGCTAGAAGTGCAAGCACTGCACCGCACATTCAAACAAAGGTAATTAGGTGCTGTTAGTCCTGCAGAACAGCTGCAATGGCTGCTCTTTCCATCAGAGTGGTCCAAGGGTCACATCACTGTTTAAATACAAACGCTAGGCCATGCAAAGAGACTTCACACTGAAGAGTTCCTTTGTAAAAAAAAATAAATAAATAAATAAGATGACGCTGATTACATTACTTCTGGACTGAGGATGTCTGAAGACAATACTGACGTACTGAAAGCAAGTCTGACGTGCTCGCAAATTTGTGTCAAGCTCGTAACACTGAAAGTCCAACCAGATCTCACAGTGGATGAAAGAAAAGTTAGGAAACCGAAACATAGTTAACAGACTGAAAGAGGTGTTCTTTCTTATGGAGTTTAAAGCTTTGCTTCGTATCAAAATCTCAGAGACACATGGATCGTTTCACTGGAGACTTTTACTCAGAAACTAGCGCCTGTCAACTGTTGGGCTTTAACTGTTGCGATTAACTCCCATTTGCTGTCTCTAAACCTGCGCAACATGTCTGAGCTCTCCTTGGAAGTCGTGCAGCTCTGTTTCCGTGAAGCTTCTGTCATGGCCTCTTGGGAAAAGACCGCGCGGCGTTTGAAAACGTGAAAGCCGTTGGCTGCAGCAGATTCCTGAAGCCGGAGTTTCCCAACAATAACAGGCACAGGTTGAGCACGTTTCCTTTTAAGGCCAACTCAGTGCCCGAGCGGAGGGCCATCACTCACTGCCATTACACAGCACTGGATGGTAATCGTTTATTGAAAATGTGGATGGCCCCATGAAAAAAAGAAAAGAAAAACCTCACAAAGCATCTACTCGTTTTTGTTCTTTTTTTAATACGTATCTGCTTTCCAATTTTCACCTTCCTCTGAACTGCATAGCGCCGTCCCAGCGCTCCCTCGCGTCAAGCAACCAGGTCACAAAAACAAACAGGCTCTTTCTCACAGATGAGAGCCTTTCAAGAAAAGTCAAACATCTAATCTCAGCCTGGCCTTTAGAGTGGTATAATCAACGGTGTTTGAGCTGAGGCAGCAGGAAACTCTCCTTCCTTCCTTCTCCCTCTGCCTTTCTAACGGAGTGTCAGGGGGAGAGAGGGGGTATTTGTCTGATGGACGTCTGGGAGCCAAGACAGACTCTTACAAACTTAAAAAAAAAATAATAATTTGTTCCCTCATCATCAGTGGGCTTCTCATCCCACATAACTGCGCAGCAGCTTCAGAATTACTTCATGCAAAAGTTGTGCAGCCCTCAGAGCGGACACTTCTCATGATCCCACAGTGAAGTCCAGAAGAATCCAACATGTCTGCAATCAATCAATAAACATTAACTGCAACAGGCAGGAGTCTCCCGGGGCTCAAAAGCTTTAGGAGGCAAGTAGGGAATGTCAGACTGGTCTCATGGCCCTGTACAGCACTACACACACTCCTGATCCATGATCATAAATGCACGAATGTCACCATGTGCAGTGATCAGATAACGTCCCTGAAACCCAAGAGTGCTGCTGTGTGTGATCCTAGACAAACATCATCGGACATCACGAACCACCAGTGAGACCAGCGGCCCCAACACTGCCGTGCTGAGTGATGGGAGACTGGTCTACGCTCGGAGCCCACACGGCAGGTCTTCCTGATGGTGTCCGCACAGTAGAATAAACCCCAGACGGAGAAGGTTGTTCTCTGCAGGGACCGGACACTGGTCGCTTGACCAACGTGAATATGAATCACTGCGTAATGGCCTCTCGACGAGAGCTCTTCAGACACGCAGCCCAAAGGCAGTGAACTCACACCAGTCGATATTTTCTCACTGGTGCGCTGCATGATCGCCCTGATCGGCGGACACCCCGCGCCAGCGAAACATGCGACCCGACTGCCCCGATCAGTGGAACAGGGCTGATCGTGGATCAGCGCTCAGAGGGCTGATGTTTCCATGCGCTTACCTTCGTGGTTCCTGCGAAAACACGGGCGAGATTTACGCCTCCCAGGCTACTTCACTAACAAGCTCCCCGGTGCTGACATACTGACTCCGTCAGCAAAAACACACCGATATGTCCCAACTTTCAGTCGCCGCAGTCCGTTTATTTGCTCTCCGAGGAGTGTCTTCTCCGTGTGTCCGTCCACGTTCATACAGCAGCAGAAAGGCGCTAACGAGCGACTCGCCGAGGAGCCGCAGGACGCGACTCGGAGCGAGGAAAGAAAGAGGGGTGATCCGGAGAACCGGGCTGAGGGACGGCTCCTCAAACCGGCAACCTCGCGTTTAATACGGCCAGCACTGCGCAAAACAAACTTTTAACTCGTTTTAGCTTGTCTACCACTCTTTACTTTGAAGTAAATTGTAAACGTCTCGACAAAGGCAGATTTGTGTCCCCTTTTCCCTCCAAGTGAGCAGCTGCGTTTTCCCACTTTAATCCGATTGGTTAGGACCGGTGACGTGTAAAGTGGGCGGGTTCAACAACCCTCTATTCAATTTTCACAGCGTTACAGGTCCGGGCGCTCAGGCCTGTTTACCTCTCATTAGTCCCGTTATTGGCGATGTTTATAGTTCTAATAATACAAGCTTAACTGCCTCATGTTTAAGGTGTTATATGGCAGTGATCTAAGCCTGTCTTCCCGGCCACTCGGTGAAGGAATCTGGGGTTTTCTCACCAAACTAATCCCCACCCACTGACTTATACATCAACCTGCACCATCCACAAAATGCAGCCAGTCTGATCCTTCACAAAGTAATGATTTATTTCTGCAGATGGTTGGGGAAAATGATTAGACAGCCTCGTTATGTGCCAGTCACATTGCAGCAGAGGATTTCCCCGCTAATGTTAGCAGCCGCAGCCGCCTGTTTCTAAACACCCTCAGCACAGAGCATCAGTGCTACATGTTCACAAAGCCAGAGGCAAAATGCAGGTGCAGTGGTGGCCTAGTGCTTAGGGAGTTGGCCCCCCCAAGCTCAGAGGGTTGTGGGTTCAAATCCCAGACCAGTAGGTTGCCCTGATGTACCCTTGAGCAAGGTACTGTCCCCATCACTGCTCCCAGGGTGCTTTCAATAGCTGCTGCATGTGTGAATGTATGAGTAAAATGCAGAGCTGTAATTTCATGATGACAAAAATTTTCACTTTCAAATGTTACATACTACAGCACTTCAGACAGCTTAGCTGACCTCATTCAACAAAAGCCAGTTCAAATGGGCATTTTCTGAGGTATTCATAAATGCCTTATAAAGTACAGCGATCACTTGCATAAAACACCCTAAAGGCCCAGTTTTAGGGAAGATGCTGTAGAACTATGGCTGCAATGCTAGTTGGTTATGAAATTGCATCACAAAAAGCTCAAGCTGCACAAATCACAGATATCTACATCAGATGTAAGCAACTGAATATGTGACAACATTTCCTTTTGCAGGTTTAAATGTATTCTTAATGTCTAGATTTTAACTGAAATACTCAAGATGAATCTGGAAGGACAAACCTTTGGTCAGTCAAGCTGGAGAACACATCCTATCACCCTTGATAACCAAAATTTACTAACGGTCTTGTTCATGTTGGCAATATCATTAACACCTTGCAAAAAAAATGCTAATAGTTAATGGGAGCAAAATCCTGTTTGTAAGGACTTTTGGCAGTCCCCCTGTATGTGCATTTCTTTGTGTTTTTATTCCCCTTCAAGATCCTTCTAAGTGCTGCTTCCATGCTTAATGTCAGCCAAATGATTAGCAGAGTGACGTAGACCAGGACCAAGCCTTGTCTACCACAGCAATTAGGATACTTTGCCCAGGGCACAGTGAGCCAGAAAGACCTCAATGATTGCATCTAGTGTTGTTTTAGATAAATGAGAGCCAACTGATGACACTTCAAGTCCTGTCACTCTTTTCAGCTGTAAGTGCACATGGGCAGCGGTGGCCTAGAGGTCAGGGAGTTGTCCACAGGATCAGAAGATTGTGGGTTCAAACTCCTTACCAGTAGGTTGCCCTGAAGTACCCTTGAGCAAAGTGCCTGTGCACTTTCTTAACTGCTGCATGGGTTAATTGCAGAAGTCTAATTTTGTTGTGTGCTGTGACCTCACAATGACAAGAATAGTAACTTTCACTTTTCATTAATCATACAGTCCCTGAAAAGTAATGGCACTGGGAATATTTATATAGAAATATTTTTCCCAAATATCAAGACAATCCAGACTAAAACAAGCATACTAATAGTCAGATTTTTGTTTGTTTTCTTGGAGTAAATTAATCTGAATATTTGAGAGATTTTGTGAAGGTCACTGCACCAGAAACTCAGTATAAGACATAAATCCATGATCCAGTGGTCTCTAGTCATTCGAAAGTTGAGGTCATTCATTTTTTCAGAATGGGAAGAAATTAGATTTCTGCAAATGAACATAGTCTTGAACGTGACTTAAAGTGATGAGTGGAAGATAAAAGTAAAAATATCTCCTAATCTTGAGGGACTATATACCACCAGCTGGACTAGAAGTATTACTTAACACTATCAGCCATGTCCCACTGTTCCTATCACTCAACGCCAACCCACATGAGAGTCATATGATCAGTCTGTACACTAAACTTCACCATCATGTTTTGATGGGGCAGCGGTGGCCTCACGGACAGGCTCTAGGCCCCAGCATTAGAAGGTCATGAGTTTCATATCATGACCAGTAGGTTGTCCTGAGGTGAGTTGTACCCTTGAGCAAGGTACTGCCCCATCACTGCACTGCTGGGCGCTACCCACTGCAACACAGTGTATGGGTTAAATGCACAGAATGCATTTTGTTGTGGTTCACTGAGTACTATGTGCTCACAGTGACAAAGTCAATTTCACTTAACTTTTCACTTTTGATATGCAAATTATGCCTATCAAACACATAGTTTAGCTAATCATCATGCACTTATTTTGAGTCTGCAACACTCACTTACATTAAAGAAACATATCATAGCTAAAGAAAAAGTACAGAAGAACATTTATAGCATAAAAGTTTATTTTTTTTCGTTTTAAAATACTGTATACAGCATAAGTTCTCAGAAAACTATACAGTATATGCCATAGCTCATTAATCTCAATATAATCTCAATTTCAAGTCTGATAATATTGAACTGCTATATTATTTGCATTTTCAAGCTCTAAACAGTTTGCAGTGGTACCTTCACCCCCAACTAAATTTATCAGAATTAAATCACAGTTTCCAGTCTTTTGTTGCATTGCAGAATTTGGAACATACCCCAAATTTGGCCAAATACGAGAAGGCATGTTGCTCAGTGAATCTCTTGGTCTAGCAAATGAGAAAAGAACATTTTTAAGGAGTGAGGCTTTTGGAAAGATAGCAGAATAACCTCAAGGATGCTTCTTATGTAGCCCTTGTGGCTCCACTTTTGGTTTCACAAAACCAGTAGTTGTTAAATCATGACTGTCCCCATTATTATTATTGTAAATACCCACAGGGAGACTATGTAAGATCTTTAGGTAAAATCTATTTTAAGCAGAATGAAAAGCCAATAAAAGTAATTTGCAGAACATTCGGGAGAGGGAGGTTGTTTATGGGATGACACACTGATAGCCTACATCTGTTAAACATTATGGCAGAATGAACGTTATTCATGGAAAATGCAAGTATAAACATTAGGGAATAGTATTCATCAGACGGGTGACTTAATCTGCAGTGCATAATAAGAGATGTGTGAGAAATGTCTGTGATCCTTGAAAGAATGCAAAAGACAAGATCAAGAGAAGGTCAACATAACTCCACTAAACAAAATCAAAATGTGGTTAACGCAGTCCTGTTAGAAAAGACTTTTTGCCCCAGAACAAAACAGAAATGACTCAAAAGTGCCACTGCTTAAACAAAATATGTAAATATAAATGATGATACAAATGAAGGTGCAAAACCTTGCATGACTTTTAATAGAGGGTACACATTCCCTAGTTAAAAAATTATAACAGAAATATAACAAAAATGGATGTATTCAAAAAACATCAATGCATTTTATTTGATAGACAGTGGTTTTGACTCTTTGAGCAATGGCAATGGCAATGATCTCTATATTGTGCATCAGCTGACCTTCCACTTCAGTTTTACCAGAGCTATCAGAAACATTGTAATAGATTCACGGTAGTATTTGCTGAGATTATTATAGTCACTTCTAACATCTAAATTACCAACACTAAGACCAAGGCTGCAAGGAAGAACAGGTTGACCCAGTATGTTGGCACTAAGCAGGGGTTCGCTAATTAAACAGACTATACTGGGAACAGCTAGTGACTCCAAAAGAGCCTGAAGCCTTGCTGGTGTAGAGCTATTAAAAGAAGTTAATGAGAGCAATGAAGCACACAATCTGCAGAGAGCTCTTCACTTATTATGAAACAACAGGCTCAGGGAACCACCCTTATTAATGTACCTCTCTTCCTCCACCTTTATTTATATTCTTTTGAATACCAGTAACAAAAGCAGTATGCCAAGAAAGGACACTGATTTGTGACAAAGCAAACCAACCAATTCTAAACCTTAAGACCGGGGACTCCCTACCTAGGACAGGAGTGGTGAATGATGTCATCACTTCACAACAAAAGCAAGGAGGAAGACCCTATTATCAGGCTGGCACTGGACTGGATACACAAGCTTACAAGCAAAAAAAAAAAGAAAAAAGAATGCACCCAGCCTCAAAGCAAGGACTTCAAGCATCAAAGCAAAAGAAAGTTAACAATCCATTACTCACTGTGGGAATATCCGTGACAGCTTCAGGGCACGGCGTGTGTGTTTAAAGCACTCTCTTTTTGCTCCCTCTCTTCCTCTATACCTTTCTCTCTTGTATCCTCCTCCTCACCATACAGAGATGCTGGTTGGGCCATTGCAGGTTGCCATGGTTACCGGATGAGAACGGTCTCACGTGGTTTGCCGGGGAAAAGGCAACAGCAGCCAGCGGCCCCTCCTCCTTCTGATGACGCCGGGGCTGTTCCGTCTGTTCACAAAGAGAAGCCTCACAGTCTGCCTGCAAAACACACAATGGGTGTCTTAAGATGATGGGTGTGGCATGGCCAGGGATGTGTGTGTGTGTGTGTGTGCGTGTGTGTGTGTGTGTGTGTTTGTGTGTGGGTGGGTAGAAAGGGTCAAGGCTTGACTGACTGAAAGGTTTGAGTGTTAAAGTGTGTCCTGCTGAGGCTCTGTACAAAATGTACTGGTGCACAGCAAGGCTGCCAGGATACAGAAATAACACAGCAGCAAGACAACCAGGCATTCCATCATTCTCCCATATGTGGCAGTTTGACCCACCGGCCCTGTGCACAAACTCATAAGCGGGCAGTTATTTATATTTGTAAAGACGGCATGAGCAGTTGAGCTGCTGCACTGTGGGACAGACATAGAAAGGATATGTGAGATTCTCCCATGTGTGTGCAAATACATGTCTCCCAGTGTCACCCATACTCTTTTCATTAAGTCATTCTATTTGAAGAGACCTAAAAGTGAGGTATCAGGTTTTGGCAACAGCATAATTTGCACCGTACCTTTTATTCCTTTATTTATAACACAAAGCATGCTTGAGTTCCTTTTGTTCAGCAGACTGCAAGAAATCCTCACACAGTTGCAGACAAGGAGAACCTAGGCTTTCATTCAAAAGTTAACGTTAGGTCATAGTTTAAGGATAAGGGGAGGTTAAATGGTCTGAGATGAAGCATATTCACTGTAACTACTGACCAGAAACTGTGGGATATCACTTTCCTTTGATCCTGTGATCTTGTTTCACAGCTATTTACGTGTAATTGGCCAGCAAAATAGCAACTTAATGTGATGACAGTGTGTTAAAAGGCTTTGTGTCACAGAACTCTCATTCATTCACTCTGCAAAAAGCCATTTACAAAAAATACATTTAATGATCTTCTACAAAACAAAACAGTGGTTGCAACATTATCAGATGATGGTAACTATGCACAACACCAAAAGCCACCACAGCAAGAGAATAAGAGCTTTATGTTAGCCATATGTCTTTAACTCTCAAAATGGATTAAAATAAACATGCCACTGTGAGTGAAGATAAGAGAAATCTCCACTTTATCACATGCATGTGGGCCAACTCCTCTAATTACATAATGATATAATTTGGGGCTGTTTTACAGGCAGCGAGCTGAGCAGTAGCTGGGAAAAACACCTTTCACAGATCCTTTTGTAAAAGCTGCATTGTGTGTACAGTATATGACTTTCTGACTTGACTCGCTGTGGAATTTGTAGCAAGTGCTGGGGTTCTCAGACTCTGATGTGATCTCTAATTGGTCCAGTGTGTAGGAGCAGTTGAGGGAAAGAAGGGTAGCCTTTGTTTCAAAGATGCATAAGCTAATTGAGTTCATTGTGATTTCAGAGCCACAGCGAAAGTAGCAGAACAACTTTGAGATAACAGCCACACGAGGGCAATACCCTGGTCTGCTATAATAATGAGAGATATTGAATTTCGTGGTGCAGGAAATTAATGGGGAAAACCAGATGTGGACCTTCTGCAAGTAAGCAAATGTGTGGGTTGATAATTCAACAAATCAGTTTGCAATTCACGTCATCTATACTGCATTCCACTCCTCTGCATGTGAAATACATTTGACAATTTCAGTGACTATAGCCTTGACCGTTGTATATTAAACAGCAAAAATGTATCAGGGTATTATAGCAACAGCAGAAATGCAAAATGCCAGTGCTTTCAACTGATGACCAAACAAGCTGATACAACTCCCAGTTTACAATCAGTTAAAGTGCCCATAACATCCATCCATTTTTTGGAGCCTCTCATCCTTACAAGAGTGCTAAAGGAATTTTTTTTTTTTTTAACTTTTTTACAGTTTTGTTGGAATGATGGATTTAGTATGTACATTGTTAAAGGTGTTATGTGTGCCTTCCTTGTCTATACAGTTCATATATAGAGCTCAGTTAAAAAAAAAAAAAATTGTAATCATAATTTATTATTTTCAAGGTGCCACGAAAAAGTATCTTCCTATTCACCCATCAGCCGTGTCATTTGCCTTTATAAGACATATATTTAGCCTGGACTACTTTTTAATGATGTACAATCTAGGCCAGACAGTCAAAGCAGGGGTCATTTCCAAAAACAGCCTGTTTTATTCAGCATATATAAGTGTTGTGCAAAGCAACCAAAGTGGACACCCTTTCAACCTGATTATCCTCTGTTATCAGTGGTCTTGCTCCGTATCAGACAGACACAAAGAGGCGACCTAAAGCAGCCTCTCCAACTCCATGCATTATAAATCAGCTTCCCCCATGTGCTCTGAAGTCACAGGCTCTGTGTGTGAGAGCCATGAATAAAAAATATGGAGCCTGTCAACACTGCTTCCACCCATCCATTTTAAGCCAACATCTTAAAATAACAGCCCATTTAAAATGTTCAGTTTGGGCATTGCATATGTTATGTGTTGCCAGTTTGCAAAGTTCAGGAAAAAACCTACAAATACCCATTGCTGGGCTTTTGCAAAGACAAATAAGTAATAATCTAGAGGATAAATAAAAAAAGCATCAAGCTTTCCCTTGGACAAGGCATATGTAACATAACAAATATGAAATTCAGGTGCAATATCCACAGCGTACTTTATCTTTCTGTACATCATCAGTTAATTAGCACAGCAGCTGATCTCTTATCACATGTTTCATAGCTAGAGGCTTGGAAGTTGGTGGTTGAAACAAACAAAAGCACAGCAAGTGAGAGAGAGAAAGTATGAGAGACAGAGAAAGAGAGAGTGAGACTGAATAATGATAAAAATCATTCACTTTACAGAGCAGAAGATAAAGCAATATAAATCAAAACAGTTAACAAACAAACACAAAGACAGTGACAAACAAACAGTAAAATTAAGAAATCAAGAATGGGGAGAAGTGGAATAGCAGAGACTGAATAGATATGTTTTCAGCTGAGTTTTGAAGAGAGACAAAGAGGACGTTAGGCATAGGTTTTGAGGGAGGGAATTCCAGAGTTTAGGGGCAGCAACACTAAATGATCTACCACCCATGGTAGCTAACCTGAACTGTGAGTAAACCGGTACCGGAGGAGCGCAGTGAGCATGTTGGAGTGTATGAATGGAGTAATTCAGTGAGGTATGGAGGAGCAGATTCATGAAGGGCTTTAAACGTGATGAGAAGCAGCTTGTACTGAATACGATACGATTTGGGCAGCTAGTGAAATTTGTGGAGAATGAGGGTGATATGTTTGGATTTTTTGGAGAAGGTGAGACCACGAGCTGCAGAGTTCTGTACATACTGGAGCCTGGTTAATGTTCTAGTTGGGAGACCAAAAAGTAAAGCGTTACAGTAATCAAGACGCGAAGTTATAAAAGCATGAACAAGTATTTCTGCGTCTTTCAATGAAAGTAATGAGCAGAGACGTGAGAGGTTTCGGAGGTGAAAGAGAGTCAAATCTGGAAAGCTGGATCGAATATAACACCTAAATTGCGGACACTGGGTGATGGTGTAACAAGAGCATTGTCAATGGATAAACTGAAGTTTTAGGAGTTTAGTGATGAGAACCTTGGAGCCAATTAATAAAAGTTCTCTTTTGTCTGTGTTAAGCTTTAGAAAGTTTGAGGTAAGCCATAGTTTTACCATTAATACAAGCTGTTAGGGAATGGGGTGGGGTGGCTGAAGTGGAAGTGGTAAAGTAGATTTGGGTATAATCAGCAGAGCAATGAAAATGGAGGCCATGGTTTCTAATAATATGACTGAGAGGAAGAAAATAAATAAAGGTCCAAGAACGGATCCCTGAGGGATACCCTGTTTAATTGGATCAGGAGGTGATCTATTGTTATGGATGCAGATGAATTGCTGTTTATCAGTGAGATAAGATGTGAACCAAGGAAGTACGGTACCAGATAGCCCAATGGCTGAAAGGCTGGAAAGAAGGATATTATGACTGACAGTGTCATAGGCATAGCTTAAATCCAATAGAAGGAGGACACTGAGTAAAAGATCGTTGGTGACATGTAGAAGATTAGGGAGTTGGCTACAGAATCGGAAGATTGTGGGTTCAAACCCCTTACCAGTAGGTTGCCCTGAGATACCCTTGAGCAAGGTACCGTCCCCATCACTACTACTACATCACATCTACTTGTCTATGGACCCATGGCTCAAGGGGTCCCAGGTTTGAATCCCACCTCTGGCCCTACCACCACAGGGTCCCTGAGCAAGACCCTTAACCCTGAGTTGCTCCAGGGGGACTGTCCCTGTAATTAGGACACTCTGGATAAGAGCATCTGCTAAATGCCATAAATGTAAATGTATGCTGTGCTATGTGTTCTCACAATGACAAGAATAGTCACTTTCAGTTTTCAGTGCTGTGGAATGGATGGAGGCCTGACTGAAATGGCTCATATAAATTGTTAATTGTTAGATGTTCCAGCAGCTGAGCAGCTACAACCCTTTCAAGGAGCTTTGAAATAAAAGGTATATTAGAAATACATCTGTAGCTACTCAGATTGCTAGGCTCCAAAGTGTTCTTTTTCAGAATAGGTGTAACAGCAGCAGTTTTTTGAAGAAAGAAAGAATGAGAATGAGCATTTTATTTATTTTATTTACCAAGTTGTTCCTCTGCCTTTCACCCTTGTGTGCACTGGGATAGGCTCCAGCACCACCCATGACCTTAGTCAGGATAAGCAGTTGAGGTAATGAATGAATAAATGATTTAAGCAGATAGCTCCTCCCCTACGTCAATACTGCAGACCATAAAAGCCTTCAGTAATGATGCGTGCAAGCACTTTAACAAGCAAAGATGTTATGAATCTGTCACGGGCCACTGAGCATATTGCACTGCCTTGGCTGCTGTTGCCATTCAGCATAAGAACAAACATATAGGAATACGCTCATACAAGCGCAACAGATCAACTTCACAAAAGCCAAAATTAGCATTATCCCAGGTTGGTTTACATTTACAGCATTTAGCAGACACTTTTATCCAGAACGACTTACAACAGTGGTTTACTCTTATCCTAAGTGGAGTCGTGCTGTGTGAATTTTCTTTTGAATTAGAGACAAAGGACAGGGTCGACTGGCTTGTGACCTCTTAAAGCTGCAGGATTAGTTTAAAGAAAACCCATAAACACTAAGAAAGAGGTAGAGCGAGATAACTACTATATAAAGAGAAAAGGCAAAACAGAAATATGAAGGATGATTGCTGTTTCCTGTTTTCTCTAGATCAGTGTAGATGGGAGGGTCGTAATAGGGCTAAAACATTTGGGGAAAATATTTTTTTGCAAGTTTGAATAGGATTATTTTCTCTTTTTTTTCCACCCTGGTTCCTTTATTCAACATATTTCTTTCGGAGTCAAAACTTAAACCAGGGCAGTGGTGGCCTAGTGGTTAGGGCGTCGGCCACATGATCGGAGGATCGGGGGTTCGAACCCCTTCCCAATGGGTTGCCCTGAGGTACCCTTGAGCAAGGTGCCGTCCCCGTCTCGCTCCTCCCTGCGATGGTCTGGCGACCTGTCCAGGATGCGTCCCCCGTCCTTCGCCCTGTGTGAGCTGGGATGGACACCAGCGCGACCCCGTTTGGGACAAGCGGCAGATAATGGATGGAACTTAAACCCTAAATATAATGTGGCAGACTCCCTCTTTGAAATTTTTAGGTAATAATAAATGTAATAAAGTCTTCCCATTTAAACTAGTCAATATTGGTGTGGTGTTTTTATGAGAAATAAATGAAAATGGAAAAATCTGTTCAAATTGAAAATCCAATCCTATTCAGGTTGTAATGAGAGTTATGTGACCTGACAACTCCCTGCGATGGGCTGGCGACCTGTCCAGGGTGCGTCCCCCGTCCTCGCCCTGTGTGCGCTGGGTTGGATGCCAGCACTCCCCCGCGACCCCGTTTGGGACAAGCGGCAGAAAATGGATGGAATGGATGGTGACCTGACAAGACCAGACAGACCCTTCAAAGATAGGCAGTTCAGGACTGTCCTCTTACCAGCCATGTCCAGTGCTGTGAACTGGTGAAGGATTTACTGTGATGGTCTGACAATCAACAGTATTGATCAAACTAGATGGTGAATGTCAATGTTGACTGACCCACTGACTGGGAAGAAAGCTATCAGGCAGTGACGTGTACTGTAAGAATACTTGAACAAATACAGATTTTAACAAGCTAAATTTATATTATAATATCAGGTAAGACAGATATTTATCAAATTGCATGTTTTAAATAACTATGTAACTTTGTGTCAAAATTCTGTATTAATTTTGTGTTAATCTGTAGCCAGTTTATGTGCAAATTCTGCCTTACAAAGCAGATTTGGGTAAGTGTCAGCTAAAAATATGGGCATAAAATGTGGAGGGTAAAGATTCACTCTCCTCAGGGTTCAATAAAAACCTTTAAATCAATTAGCACTGTTGCTAAAAAAAAAAAAAACAACAGTTTAAAACAACAAAGCACTGCACCAAAATGACATAAAAAAAAAAAGCAAAACTTTATCAGTGTAGCTGTAAAAAACAGAAGCAGAATGCTAATTTATTTAAATTTTAGTTTTGTGAAATTCCCTAACAATTATATTTCCTAGAAGATGCAGATGACATGAAGAAATGGAAACAGATGATCTGCTATGGCGAGAGCTAAATGGGAAGAGAATCATACTTCCTGAAAATTCTAATTCATTTCACAAAACATTACACAAAAACACATTTGGGTATTTTGTACTTTGTGAGGCTTTTTGTTTTAAAAACACTGAATTCATTCTCTAGTGTTGGGACTACATTTTGGACTCTGACTACCATGAACTTTACTAATGACCATCACACTGCAGTGTGTGTAATGATGCAGAGGAAGAAGCTTGGGCAGTGGAGAAATGGTCAAAGTTACTCATAACACAGAATGCTTATTAAATCATTGATTATGAATAACTTATAACTACTTCCTCTTGGACTTGAAAATATGTGAATATAAAAGTAATCATTTTAAAATATACAAACTTGACACTTTGGTCTGATGCACAAGTTTAAACAGCATTGCACAGGATTCCTTTTTTGCCATTATTTACATCCATCCATCCATTATCTGCCGCTTGTCCCAAACGGGGTCGCGGGGGAGTGCTGGTGTCTAACCCAGCGCACACAGGGCAAGGATGGGGGACGCACCCTGGACAGGTCGCCAGCCCATCGCAGTGTCTGGTATGATCCTGATTGTCAAATGTGAATTATCGGTTAAGAATGTTAACTTCTCTTTCTCTTCATCTTATTGGTTAGGGTTCTTAAACCTAAATTGATAACCAATAAGATGGGGATCAGACAAGGAACATCAAAATGATACTAATGCTTTTTGAGTGGAGTTTCATTAGAATCTGTAGATTTTTAAAACCTTTATGACATCTGCCAACTGATACTATATGGGTCCCAGCTGGAACAGCTAATGAAAGACTCTTGAAGAGAGAATTTGCTTTGTCCTCGTACAAATGGTGTTCTAAGTGATACCTTTTTCCAGTGAAGTGATCTTAATAGAAAATTATCATCTGAGAGATTTCAAGTAGAACATGCTCAATAGATTGACCTCAAACAACTTCGAAGTAAAAGCCTTTCCCAAGCTGTTCACAGGTCAAAGGGTCATTGGTTATAAGTGACTGTCCTACATTGGTGACAAGGAGTATTAATAGCAGGACACTAGTGTACAGTGCCTGGAGGTGTGGTAAAGGAGGCCTAAAGTCCTTCTGTAGTTCCCATCAACATTCTAATCAAGGTCAGTCATGGTCACAGAAACTATCACAGTGGTAGGAGATAAGATTATAAGAACACTAAACAATCCTTTTATTCCAATGATGACATCTGATTCCATACAAATCAACACACAAAACAAGCACTTTGTGAATATTGATCAGTGTGTGTTGAACTGAACATTGGCTAATCAGCAATTGATTTACTGCTATCAGATGATCCCTGACTCATGCCATGGTCCATGAGCAGCAGGGTAAGGCTAGAAACACAGTCTGTAAGGTTTCTGTTGTATGAAGCTATCAGCAAAGTACTTAACCTAAAACTGAAGTTTATAATCCATTAGAACTGAGCTCCACACAGTTAAAACAAAGTATCTATTTTATTTCACCATGTCATGCTATGATAAAATATATCTGTTATATACTGTTGTATGTGAAAAGTGAAAAGATGTTAACAGTATGGAACTAAAACACTTTTAATGTGGAACATATATTGGGAAAATAAATGAAAACTGCCAGCTCTGAGCACCCCTCCAGTAAGTATTTGGACAGACCCCCTTTGGCTGAATTTACAGCCTCCAAAAAGCTAACAGTAATAGCCAGCTAACAGTTTTTCTCTTCTTTTTTTCTCACTAGATTACACACAACCCCTAAGCATATAAGACACATCCTGCTAAACAGTTTCCAAATGTGATCTATCTATCTTCCAAAAGTGAAAGTATTTAAAATACTTTCATTTATGCAGACATGTATTTAGTGATTGTAGCTAAAGAAGTACATTTTTGTTTAATAAGATCAAAGTTCTGGTCTCAAAAATGCCTCTGGATAATGTAATTGTTGGGCTGGATACTTCAGACCCCTTGTTTATTAACCTTCTAGTGACCCTTCCAAGCAGATGATGTGTGACAGTGGGCCATTGCAGCATTGTTTTTGATCTCCCAGATCTTAACTTCACAGATCTAACATTAACATTTAACATTTCTTCATGACAGGAAGCCCAATTAGGCTAGTCCTATTTCATGCATACAAACATCAAACATCAAATACAGCATCAAAGTAGATGTACAGTCATCTTCAGACTATACATGGCATGCAAGGTGTAAGGCCAGTTTAATTCTGCAATTGATTTATTGCATAACTGTCTGAGCTCATACCACAGCTAAAGCATAAATACTTTCTGGTCTAAAATAGTTTCATAAGTAATGAACACCTTTTTAAAGCATCAAGCAGGCCCTGGATTGCTTTATGTTCGACACAAATACACACACATATGCACACACACACCAAATGGGTTATAGTGTAAAGACATACTCATTGACTTTTTTTCAGTCATGGATTCATGGATTAGGTTTATGGGTCCAGAAAAGTGGGCATTATACATTATACATTATAGCAAAGTGGCATGGATTCGCTGACATTGTGCGTGTCTCCACTGTTGTCTATTTCTTGAACTTTAACTACATTACAGTTCATGGCCAAACAAAATCCCTCCTTCTAACTCTCTAGAGTTCTTTTTACATAAGAGAAGTGCAGTCATTTGCTGTCCCTCTGTTTGTGCCTAATTGCCATTCACCACCTAACACTTACACAATGACACTACAATCCCACTAAACCATGACTTCCACCATACTCTGGGCCTCAACTGGTCATTCAGAGGGTTTATATATTGGTATTTAAAAGGACCTTAATCATAACACTTTCTTCTGAGGTCCACTGGGAACATTGGTTTAATTGTATGTATCAGAAACAGTTATATTTCTTTTTAAATGATTGTTTTCACATCTCTTTTTATCCCTAAGAACAATGTTTCCAAACTCCCAATGCCTGCACCTCTGAGCACTTTCCCCGCTTGAACATGTCCACTTTCAAGATTACTTCTAGCACTCATGCTAAAAAAAAAACAACTCAATTCTGGGTTTAAAAAATGCAATTTAAAATGGCTTTAAAAACTGCAATAAGATATTTACCCAAATTTTTTAGATCTACCCCCAAGCATGAGAAACAAAGCCTTGGATTTAAACTGCTTGTTTTTGCAAATATGTATCATGTATTTGATCTCATTTCTGAGTAGCTGTCAATACTCCTTTAAGAAGAAAACCTGGAAGTGCATTTATATATTGCATTATACTGCATATTGTAAAAAAAAGGAAAACTTGTTTATCTATGATATGGGCCCCTCTACAGATGCCTGAACCTTGTGCCATTGGTCTCAGCTGATTGCTTTAACCTGATACATGGCACCCATATCAGTAAAGACCAACCCACTGCTATAGTCTAGGAATGCAACACCTTATTACTCATTACCCTCTATCTGTCTCTGTCTCTGTCTCTGTCTCTCTCTCTCTCTCTCTCACACACACACACACATGCATGCGCGCGCACACACACACACACACACACACACACACACACACACACACACACATAAGATGGGCCAGTGCTTTTTTCCATGTGAAGATTCTTGAGCCACTGCAGGCTTCTCATCAGCAAAAAAAGGAAGACAGGAGGATATTTGGTGATTTTGATGGCTGAATGTAAAATATGCTGTCTACAGCTCCAATGGATTCTTTCCAGTCTGTCACTCATCCAACATTGCGGAAAGCATTCGGCCTGTTTTTAAAAATATGGAGCTTTAGAATAGAACAGAATAATCATATATACATATATATATATCTATATCTATATCTATATCTATATATATATATATATATATATATATATATATATATATATCTTTGGCTGTAAAATCTTACAGCCAAATATCAAAGAATTAAGAAACTCCATTACAGTCATTCTCTGCTACATTATGCCATGGACACACACACACACACACACGCACACACACACACACTGCAGCTGTTCAAATATTGTGACATGTGATCACAGTTAGGCACAAAGGGTTTTTTCATTTAGAGCTAAAAGACAAAAGGCAGAAAGAAGAGGGCCAAGTCCCCTATGTGACCACACTGTCTGCAAAGTCCAAAAGAAGCTTTGTGTAACACACTGACTAGAAATACACCAGAAGTCTTTCTAACAACTCCAAACCAGGACAACAGAGACACAAATATTTCACTCGCCCAACAGCAAGGGATTACAGCTAAGCTCACTTTACAATCTGTATTACCACATATTTATTGAACCGAAGAGGAAGCGAGACATAAAAATAAGGTTATGAAATTTGGTGGGATCTTTACTGCGTCACTTGCTAGGGAAGGTAATTAAGTGATCACGTTAAACATTATGTAATCAAGGCTCTTCACTCACAAGTAAAATATTTGAGTGAAAAAAAACCCTGGTGCAAAACTTTTAAAAGACACATGTCATGGAAATAACTACAATTTTCTTGTTAATTAAATTTTTGTAGCCTGCCAAAACATTTAGAAAATGTCAATAATGCAGCATCACTTTACAGCTCCACATGCTTGTAGGAGAACAATCATAGTTGTCATGCTTGGGTGAGAGTCTCGTGCTCAACTTTATTAGACATTACTGAACTCAAGAACCATTAGTATACAGGAGATCGCGCAAGTGATTGACCGATGCTCTGATGAGGCATACCTGATGAGGCATACCTACCCTCATAAGCACAGGTGTGCTCAGTCAGAGCAGAGTGCCGCCTACAATGACATGTGACAATAGCCAATTTTGTTACATCAGCAAACAGATTTTCACATAGCAATGGGTGATGGAAAGATAGGAAAGGCCTTCCGATCCACCCAATGACCAATAAACTAGACTGTCCTGGCTATGCATGACCATGGCACTGTCAGACTCAGAATCTTCAGACATTAGGGTGAACACTTAAAATCTTAAAATGTTTATGTTTAAGCTAATTGTTTAGATAAAGCTTGCTTTATCTAAACATGGAAGTTCAAAGCATTTGAACTTTGTAAAAGTGGCATACTCTTTATTAAGTGCAGTTTTGCAATGAAAACTTGAATAAAGCCTAAATGGTTTGGCCAACCTTTTAAAGCCTAGATCTAACCAAACTAAACCAGTTACCAGAAAAGTTACTAGATTGGTGGGCAACTATTGCAGAAGTGTTAAGGCAGACAGCTAGAAAGGTAACTGGTGTGACAATTGGAAAAAAGAAGGATGATAAGGAAACCTGGTGGTGGAACCCATATGTTCAGGAGTGTATACAGAAGAAGAGGCTAGCGAAGAAGAAATGGGATGGTCAGAGAGATGAAGAAAGTAGACAGGAGTACAAAGATATGAAGCACAGGGCAAAGAAACAGGTAGCAAAGGCTAAAGATAAGGTGTTTGGTGAATAATATGAGAGGTTGGACAGTATGGAAGGAGAAAAGGATTTTCATTGGGTGTGATGAGGATGGAGCTGCCAGGAAAGAGGAAAAGAGTAAAGCCAAAGAAGAGGTTTATGGATGTTGTGAGAGAGGACATGCAGGCGGTCAGTTTGAAGGAGGATGATGCAGAGGACAGGAAGAAATGGAGACGGTTGATCCACTGTGGCGAAAAAGTGAGATCATGGCCCCTGATTTCAGAGTCAGTCCATGACTGCAAAGCAAACAAAACTACCATCTCTAGTTTTCTTTACTGGATGCAGAGATTCCAAAGAGCTTATGTCAAGCCTAACAAACATAACAATAAGGCTAAACTGTTAATTCCATTACAGTTTGTAACCTCATATCAGATAACAATGTCAAAAACATTTTATTTGATTATTATTCTTGCAAAAATATTCAAAAATACTTTGGATGTTGATGCACTGTTAAAACAGCACCACAAAGGGTATTCAGGGAAGACTGAAATTGATTCAAGGTTTATATAATAGAGGGCAGATATCAGAGGGTAATACTGTGACAGATTCTGAAGTGGATTTGCATTTTTCTCTGAGTAGACATTTCCTTTGTGGGTGAATTAGTGAAAATTAAGGATAATGGCTAATTTCAGGAAAGAGCAACAGGAGTTTGCATCAACCCTTTAACTGCATAAACTGTAATTATCTCCCACAGAGCCATATTTACTTAATTTATTTTGTAAAACACTCATGGTAATGTCTAAACATCCACAGTAAAAGCATTTGGAGAGCTGGGTGACAGTGGTAATAGCGCTTTATGGATGAGAGGCAGCAAAAGGAGAGTAGCCGGAAAGACCACAGGCTTGTTTTAAGGTCAAGAATTGGCCGGCGCTGGCATAAAAAAGGGCCACAGTTTCCTACCAAAATAGAATTCTGGGAATTTTTTGATGGT
Source organism: Hepsetus odoe (assembly GCA_017165825.1). Lineage (NCBI taxonomy): Eukaryota > Metazoa > Chordata > Actinopteri > Characiformes > Hepsetidae > Hepsetus > Hepsetus odoe. The sequence goes on along the minus strand of CM029375.1, from coordinate 16,631,459 downwards.
GTTGAGAACTACTACTTATGATTTTTTTTTCAGGGAAATGCACCATTGTATTTGACAATGAGCTTCACCAATATCATTTGGGAGTAGACTTTATACAAATTTGAAGATTAAAATAAAGAGCTGGGGAAAGCTATCATTACCTATGGTTAGCCCAAAATACTTTACAACAAATCTCTCACTTAAAGCTTTTACTCAGCTTTTTCAACCTTCCTTTCTTGAACTCTGGAATAATCCATGAAGCAAACTGTGACGTCTTTTATTGAATACTTCATTCAGTATTCAAATGTATCCCACAACCAAAAATTTGATGAGGTCAAACTATACATTAAACTACAGTCTTTATCTTACTGCTAACAGTATTGGATGTTTTACAGTGTGGTCTTGTCTTTGCTTATGGCTGTGCGAGTGTTTTCATAAGTTTGCTTTTATGAGTGGAACAGATCTTTTGGACTGAATCATACTTGGCTCTCAGTGATCAGATGATATCAGGCATAAACTATCAACTCAACATTCTTCTCTGGATGAGTTTAGGCCCCTCCCGATTCATTCACAGAACGGAAAAAACAGACAGCTAATCAGCTTTTCTCCTTGTACTTTTTGAGTATAGCACATGATATAATCTGATTTATTAATATATTGGCATTTCATTAGACTTAAATGTCAGTTTACAAGAAAAAAAAATGTTTGAAAAAGTGAGATAAGCCAAAAGCCCTATGTAAAATAATCTATATAGTGATGAATACTACACTTGATGTGGACTAATTTGTGTTGATTGCATGAACATACTCAGGCTCAGGTCATGTGTAAAACATTTTTCTGCGTGAGAGTCCAGCCCTTTCTGCAAAAGGGAGTGGACTAGACATTCTACCATCACGTATGCGTTGTTGCAAGTATAACAGCTGTGTGTAGGGGCACTTGCTGGTGGCTTATGGCATCTGAAAGCTGAGTGGTGTGTAATTCTAGGATCATGGGAAGCGAATGAAAGGGATCCAATATCCTCAGTGAGGAAAATTGTAAAGTAGGAGAAAGAGCTTTCTGTGCACATTGTTTCCTTAGATTTACATCTCTAATCAATTCTCTCTCATTAAAGAATTAGAAAAATACCTTGTCTAAATCTAGCCTTCTGGCTGAGAGAGCATTTAGCCAAGCCACAGATAGTTCTGCCACTCCCTGAGGAGAGTGGAATGATTCTATCCAAAACACACAACAGGGTGCTCTATTCAAATGTGACCACAGAATTAAAGACAAAGCTCTTAGGACACCTTACTACTTTACATACAAATCTCAGTAACAACACCCAGTCTGACCTCACTCACTTGGATTGTGAAGTGGTGGTTTGGCCAAAAATCAAATGCACATAATTTTCACTATACCCTGCATGTAGTCGAATAAGCAAGGCATGTTCAATAGCTCCATCTTTAGAGTTAGACTACAGTCACAAGGCTAATATGTCTAACATAACACAACAAGAATATATTTTAGGCTTTGAGAGAATTTTTGTGCTCTCCAGCAAAAATCTAAAGAAGCTAATTTCAGACCAAAAGCATGTCTGTTCTAACCAACTATGTTTGTGTTATGATGAAAAATTGCAAATACAATCTTTGGCCAAAACCTTGCCTTCAAAACAACCATTGGGCATAATCCCTCTTGTTCACAGTAACACAATACAGGATGGAAGAAATGAATAGAGAGCTTAATTGTGCTAAACGAAGAAGGCAGGTGACAGACAGATCCCACACACTCTGAGTCCCAGACTATCAGCACTTCATCCTGTTAGCTGCTTGAGCGCACAGCTGGAATCCTCCATCCTACTCCTCTCATACTTCTCCTAATTCTCACTACAACAGCCTTACCTGCTCTGGAAACAAGGATAGAGACTGCCTGGGCCACAGCAGTTCCCAAGTCAGAAACAGTAGAGGGAAAGGGGCTTTATGTCAATGCAGGATGACTTCTGTCTCTTCAGATTATTCTCCACCCATCCCCACATTTCATAGCTGCCACACCCTTACACACAAGCACACATGAACATGCATGTGGAAACAAGCACAAAGTGTACTGACATAGACTATGACCAACTGGATGGAAAGCAGAAATGACAGCTGGAGGACAAGCCTTGTGCTACCCAGAATCCATACACATGTGTAGACATACACAAAATTATAATAAAGTGTATCTGCTAAAAAAATAATGAAAAAATGAAATTCTAGTATAACAGAAATAACAAATTCAAAATAATTTTACCAAAATGAAACAGCATTAGACAACTGTGTTCATTTGCATTAAAACCCTTTTCCAGCATACAGATAATAAGTTGCTGTTCCCCTCCAAGTGTGTTGAGTTATCCAGTGATGTGTTAGCAGACAGAGGAACAGACAGAGGAAGCTTTTTCTTTTTTACCCTCCCATCTTTTTAGCACTGTGTGAAAAGGAGAGACCTTGCCAGTGTGTGAGCCTAGACAACATTTAAAAAGAAAATTGGGTGAATTACCCACCTACAACCCCCCCAAAAAGAGGTATTTTTGTTAGTAGCAATTCACCATACAGTGTGATTATCAAATATTTTTGAATAATTGAGCTGATAGCTCAATGTGGCTTCAGGCAAGTGTGTGAAGTTTTTCACGTAGTTTGCATAATGCTTACTTGATTGCTAAATTTAATTCTACCTTGTCCATTTATATATGTCATCATGTCACAGAATATAACAAATAGCAGCTTGATATAATTTAATGCTGGATATAGGCATACAAGTGCCATCACTTCTACATCAGCCCTCTAGCTCCAATATAAAAGTAAAAGAGAAAGGTGAAAATGTTAGTTGATCAGCTCCATGGGGTAAAGGAAAAACTGTAAATTTGATTTTAATGGCTCAAAAGGAATCCCATCAACCAAGTTCTCATTCAAACAGCTGGTCACAGAGGCTAACCCTGCTGTGAGATGGAATTCTCCTTTGGACTTGGCACAATGAAGGAGAGAAAGAATGAGGTAGGAAGAAAGAGAGAAAGGCATAGTAGAGTAGAGATAGAGAACCTGGAGCACTTAAACCTAGCTCAGGTTTAAACAGTCGACACAAGAGAGTCATTTTACAACAGCTTAAAAGCAAAAGGCATTTAGTATCTTATAACCCTCATACTTCCAACTATGGCAGAGCCAGGGTGGGCTCTGTCAGCTCTGCGACCTAGGCCAGAGGCATGCTGGCCTCATCCCGGATGTGCCCTTGGCTGAGAAACTGCACCCTGTTCAAGCATGTTAATGGTAGAGAGAAAGCAAGAGTCTGGCCCAGACTCCCTGTTGCTATCCAATTCTCCACCATTTCCTCCACATTTAAAGAAACTCAAGTTCACCATGCTGCATGGCTGAAACAAAAGAAAGGAGAATACTAAGGGTGTGCAGTCAGGGCCGAGAGGAAGAGAGATAGCTATTGCTTTTTCCACACCTGAGCTGCATTTGTTTAGCGCTGTGCAGTTTGATAGACAGCGTAACACTGCATAACCCCTGTAATCTCTTTCCGTCTGTGTTGGGTCTGAGCCGAGACTGCAGATTAACGGGAAAAAAGCAGAGTCAGGTAGACAGAGTACAGAGAGAAGGACAGAACTCCTCTCAAGCTCATCACTTTCACACACAGCCAGGAACAGATCAAACAGCCTAGGCTCTATAGACAGTTTAAATACTGCTAAGCACACTAAGCAAATGTCAAGCCAAGTCAAGTACATTTTATAGTTATTTCAACCCTATGCACAGTACACAGAGAAACAAAACATTGTTCCCAGAACCAAGGTGCAATATAGATGACAACATTAAACTACACAACTTTTGACTCTACATGACCGGTCAGAAGAATTGTGCAATTTTTTAAATCTTGCATTCTTCAGCTGTCTATGCCAATTTCCTTTAAAACTATACACTTCAATTGGGCTGGAAGAGAAAACATCCATAGTAGGCTAGAGAAGCCGCCCCTCCTAAAGAACCTAGGTTCTTAAGCCCAAGCTTTAGACTGTAGTTCAAGTGAACTATTACATAATCCTGTCCACCATATGCATATGACTGTTCACGGGGGATTACAACCATATGGTGCCATATCCCTATTGGCATTTTCTATTTTTAAACTAATCTAAAGTGAGTGTCTGATTCTAAAGTCAACGCAGAGGATCCATTATTAAAAGAAGAGCCCTTGAGGTCTGAATAAACAGTGTGTTTCTACAAACATACTTCTTTAGCCTTGGACAAACAAGACCCTGCTGCTGAGTACTGGCATGGCTGTGGGTAAAATCACTTCAGACAAAGGCTGCCCCAGAATAGTGTGTGTGGGCTATGCAAGATCCAGTGGCACCATACGCAGCTCACCAGACAAAAAGAGTGGCTTAGCGAAATGCCGAATGGCCTCTGGGTTGTGGGGAAGGCAGCCGCAGAGTTGAAAGAGGCAGTGTAATTGGGGGGTTCGAGATGAAGCTGAAGGAAGACAGGGGCAAGACAGTAAATCTGTCTGGAGGATAAGAATATGAGGCCAAAATGTGTGTTGTCCACGTCAGCACTCTGTAGGGAGGCAGACAGAAAGCATCAGGGCTTGTCTAAGCTACTGCAGAACACAGCTCAGCATGATACATTAAGCAATGACTGAATGTCAGGATGGCCTGAAGGGTTCAGCTTGCTGAAGATTTCCAAAAATAATGAGCCCGATTCAACAAGCCCGAAAGCATGCCCTTAGCCATCATGGCCAATCTCCTATTAAAAGTGACACATATTTGTGGAATATCATGACTTTAAAGGTTAATGACCTGAGTCCAGAATCTGTCTCAATACAACTCTTTTTTTCACAGAACACATTATTGTGCACTGGAAACAAGGCCAGTTGCTCAGAGCATGAACACATGCTGCTCCATGTCACACGTAAACATACACTTCCTCAGCATCCCCTCACCCCACACTACCCCATGAAGCCATATGGTCTCCCTGCCTGGAAACACCCAGACAATAAGATCCAATGATAAAGTCATCATGGGAACAAGAGATAAACATGATGATGCATGTCTGAGAGATTTTTGGGAGACAACCCCAATTAGTCCCATTTGTTTCAATTAATATGCTCTCAGTGTTTGAATAAATGGGCCTGTTTAGTAGGATATCACTATTTAAAAACTACAAAGGTTCCCCTATTGTTAAAAATGTAAACATAATAAAGAAAGTATGCCCTCGTCACACCTCTTGATTGACTGCCTCTTGGTTTGTGCCTCCAAATATGACATTTATTTCTCGCCCTCAAAACAAGAACAAAATACGGTTGCTTGATGAATGCTATACTTTTGCCAAATGTATGCCAAGCATCACATATTTCTTTATATGAATGTTATGCAATGTTGTGGTCCCAATTATATTGTGCCACAGTGGCTTCATTCCCAGGGTATTATGAGGCAGCTGTCACAAGCATTAAGCCAAGTTCCCAGACAGCTGATGGTCAGGGTTAGAGCACCATCCCACAGCAGAGAACTGAACTGAACTGTGGGCTAGATTCAATCAACCAGCTCAAGCGAACACTGTGGACAGTAGCTGTGTAGATCCACCCAATACAAACCAGTGCTCACGCTTTCACTGCCATTGAAAATTTAGGACTGATAAGAAAATTCACAAATGTGTGTAAAAAGTAATGCACATAATATAATCTAATAAACATATGACATGATATAATATCTATTTTACTGTCTATGCAGCATAAGAACACTGAAAACTAATCCAAATAAGGTACAATAGAGAAGCAAGAGACACACCAACCATTCTATGACAATCTGCCCAAATAATCTCTTCAGTACCACTCATTTATATTCATCACTCCCTCATCACATGAGCAACTACAGCACTCCCACTCAGCACACAATCAGCGTGGGCTAACACAATATCCCACTGTGCTACAAGACACAGACCACAGAGGGAATGCTTCTACTGAGTGACTGGGATAGTGATACAGTGTCCTCTTTTGTGAGTGCAGCATGTTACAGTAACAAGAGCTTACAGTGACCGTCCCATTGCCATTCTGCTCAACAAACGCAATGTGACAGTCATCAGTGATGACATTTAGTCACCAAGTATTAAACAGTCATTTAGAGCCATGCTTAATCATTGGTTAAAATGACCTTCTTAAATAATCAGAATTCTGGCATCTCAAAGCGGGGCACGTTTTGCTGTTCTCTAAGAGCTTGTTTTATTCTCATGATCATAAATATTTCATGAACAATAAAATCAATATTAACAGCCCCTCAGTCATTACCCTGATGCACTGACAAGTCCAATCACCCTCAGCTACAACGCAACATTCAGGCATACAGATTCACGAAAGCATATGAGCATCAGTACTGAGCAGCTACACACAGCCTTCCTCACCTTTTCTGATGGATCCTTCCATTTCCTTCACCTTCTCAGGAGGCAAGACTGCAGCTGGATCTAGGTTTTGGTGGTTTTGTGTGTGCATGTGTGTGTGCCTGTGTTATAGTTAGTGAAGAGGTGTCAGTGCAGGATTGCTCTCTCCTCTCTTTTGCTTGGTTTTGTTTGGCTCTGCAATGCACTGTGCAGTCTTGTGCCTGCAGCCCCTCATTCAGCCTGGAACATGAAAAAAAATGCCTTTCATAACTCCTCCACCCACAGCCCACTCTCTTAAAGCAGCACGTCACAGCAAAAAGGGGAAATATGACCCAATTACAGGGGACACGCACACCTACATGGGATGATGCGGTGGCTCAGGGGAGAAGGCGGGGGAACATAAACACATACACATCGCCCATGTGCACAAAGTCACTCATGCAGCGTTTCCACAGAGAAATAAAGGAAGTCCAATGTGTACAGGCCCAAAAAATGGGACATGAAGATGCCTTCTTTAGTGCTCATTGGAAGGATGAAGATGTCAACAAGAGCAGAATCTTGCAGGCATGTGAAGTATGCCACAAAGTAGCTTCGATTTTGTTTGCTGTGCTAATAGATCTAGACTGCTGTCACGGGTCTGTATGTAATGTTATAGTCTCTAATGTCAAGTTTATTAAAAAGGAAGCATGAAATGAATGAATCAGAAGCAGATTATTAGCAAATAAGCTGATAAAAACACTGATCATCATCGTGTACTGTTTTCTGTATAACACAAACAGCCACTATTAAGGATGTTGTCAATCATGTAATCTAGCAGCTATTTCAAAATGAATTAAGTGATTCTTTTTTAAATCCAATAGACTCTATTGTCTAATTTTTAGACACTATTTGGCACTCCCGTGCGATCATAAAACTGATAATTGTGTATTCTAATGGAAAGATTATTGATCCCGAGACCTGAGTGGAAAGTAGGCCTTGTAATTGTAATATTTAAAAACATTGAGCAGTCGAAAGAAAAAGAAGAAGAAGAAGAAGATTGTAAGCGACAAATCAATCTCATGGTTCGACACTTAGGTTCTGAGTCAAACCCATCGTCAAAACTAGCAACTTCTAATGATCACGACCAAATCAATCCCCGGTCAATACAGACTCAGACTCCTAACACTGCATCCTAAACAAACCATCATTCTTCAGCACATTTTATTCCCATTTCAGCACTGAACCACGAAAATGATGGAAACAGTATAATAATCCGTTTAAATAAACATGGGTAATATTGTAAATTGACAACAAATTGATTTGAGTTTCTTTATCATTTAATAAACCCCCCACAGATGCATCTATAGTCCATTTATCTGTAGTATTTTGAACTCTATTAAATGTCTCTACAGTGCATGTATCTAAAGCAGATGCCTCTATTGTGCAGGCACCTATTATAATTATCTAAAGTACATCTATGTAAAATACTACAGAAGGAAGGTTGCGCTGGTTTGGACATGTCCAGAGGAGAGACGAGGATTATACTGGGAGGAGGATGTTGAAGATGGAGCTGCCAGGAAAGAGGAGAAGAGGAAGACCAAAGAGGAGGTTTATCGATGTGGTGAGAGAGGACATGCAGATGGTTGGTTTGAAGCAGGAAGATGCAGAGGACCGGAAGAAATGGAGACAGCTGATCCGCTGTGGGAGCAGCCAAAAGAAGAAGAAGAAGAAGAAGAAGAAGAAGAAGAAGAAGAAGAAGAAGAAGAAGAAGAAGAAGAAGAAGGCATCTATGTAAAATACATGCATCTACAAAACCTGCATCTTCAGCATATCTATACAACACTAAAGACACATGAACCAAAGTGACCCTTTACTGCTACACCTTGAAATACATTTTGAAATGTCTGCTGAACATAGCTGTGAACCGTAAAGCTGAAGATGGTGCGTGTATCGTGTGTATTTCTGTCTTTTGAGGCCTTGTGGTCTCTCTGTGCTGAGTGGCTCTGATGGGCAGTGAATAAACTCAGCTCTCAGCCTCACTGCTGCACAAACCGAGGCTCAGATCCGAGGTTTTCCTCCTGAAGAAAACTCTGGGTTTTCAAGTGACACCAAAGCGAGACTGAGTAGCTGCACAGGAATGAAAACAGCTGCTGGTTTAGACTCTAAAACCACTGGCTGAACAGAGTTTACAGGCCAGAGCAGAATGTGCGCCTCTTTAGCCGCAGAACTGAATAAGCACGAATAAATCTGCTAAACCAGAAGGATTAAAACTGTTCGTTAGCTTTCTGCGTGAGGACTTCTTTCTCCTTCTTTGATTCTCGCTGGTGTCCAGCTGAACCCTCAGTCTCGCCTCGCTCATCCTTTTAAAGCAAACTGACAGCGTTTCCATAGTTACTGACCAACAGGCGCGGAAATGAATCAGGCACATGAATCGTCGAAACGAACGGTTCAAAGGAACCGGTTCTGTAAACTGAATCAGACACCCCTTCTTTAAAAGCACACACAAAAAAAGAATCACCGGAGAAGCTCGTGTCCACGGCTCTTCGATTCGAATCTTTGTCACACTCACACTGTGAGGAAGTGATTCACTCCACTTACACTAATCATCATCTACAGCATCCCAAACCAGTTTGTTATTTCCTATTTTATTCTGTATTTCTGTTTGTTTCTGTAGTTTTTGGTGTATTTTTAGGTCTCTGTTTGTTTCTGTAGTTTTTGGTGTATCTTTAGGTCTCTGATTGTTTCTGTAGTTTTTGGTGTATCTTTAGGTCTCTGATTGTTTCTGTAGTTTTTGGTGTATTTTTAGGTCTCTGTTTGTTTAGTAGTTGTCACTGGTTGTCATTTGGATTTCAAATATAAATCCAGTTTACAGTAAAACAAGAAATAAACCTGCAGAAGCACAGTGTTAACAGAAGCCGACGGGATACTGCCCTCTGGTGGCTAAAAGCAAAGCTATCCCTAGCAACTAATAAGAAAAACACTGCTAAACTTAAAAACACACAGTGACCCATTTTTGTAGGTTACGGTCAAAAAAAAAGAAATATTATTAATGACATGTGTACTCTACATTGTTGTTGTGATCCAGTCTGTCACTTGTTTGCTCGTTTGTTAATAAAAAAAAATTTGATTATCAAATAATTAGTGTGTTGTCTCATTTTTCATTTTTGAACTCTTCATGTTTTCAGTGTATTTTTTAATGAATTTTTTTATGCGAATATTTTAAGTTTTACTTTTATTTTGAAAAGCTCGCAAATCTGGAAAGTCTCAAAATCCGGCCGGAAATTACAAATTCAAAGTAACTGCATGTTAAGAAACAGTGAAGTGAAAATTACTGTATATAGTTCGCTGTTTTAAACAAATTTCAAAAACCACAGCTGAACAACGTTATACGTGTATAAAGGCACGCAAACGCTATTTACTAACAAGAGTTTATTTTGCATTTTACTTTAAGAAATTATAAGTGGAACTATTATTCTCTGCAAATCGACATAAAGACTTTTAAGAAATTGTCGTAGCGGATTTACTTCCGGGTGGAAGGTTCCCAACGTGGTGTCCACAGGAGCTTAGCAAGAGAAGTGGCTCCGTCTAAACGGGGCGCCACTTAAAGAGATTCTGAATTAACGAGTCATACAAGGTACGGAAACCATGTTCACAATTATTCACTTCCATTTGGTTATGTCTGTCTGTCTTTTCTCTCTTTGCTGTGTTTCTCTGCACGTTTTCACAGTCCGGGTCTAACTCAGTAACCGAGGGAGATGGACCCCACTCTGGGTCTAACTCAGTAACTGAAGGAGATGGACCCCACTCTGGGTCTAACTCAGTAACCGAGGGAGATGGACCCCACTCTGGGTCTAACTCAGTAACCGGCTGTCTGGCTCTTTTTTGTATGAACTGTGTGCTGCCCACTTTGATGTATTTGTTAGCTTATATTTTATTAAGGTTTATTAATGGAGAGCTCTGAGTTACTTGACTGAGAAATATTGTACATGTTAAGGTTATTGCTGAATCTTCAGTGACTGAATCAGTAAATTCTCATTCTGTGCAGGTTTCAGGGCTGTGCTGCTGGATCATGGGGGAGTTTAAGGTGCACAGAGTCAAATTCTTCGACTACATGCCTTCAGCTATCCGAGCTCTGGCGTTCCAGCCACAGCAGGAGAGGATCGCCGCGTGTCGGATGGATGGATCGGTGGAGATCTTTAATGGCGCAGACCGCTTTTTTCAGGAAACGGTCCGTTGTGTTTTGTTTAGCCAAGTAATGCTTTTCTTTCCAGCTAGGAATAGTAGGAGTTGGGCAGAACAAATTTTGTGACAGACATGTTCATGGGGCTCGTTGAGTTCTTTTCTTTAACCTCTCTATAAGTTTTCGGATCTTTGGATGCTACAAAATAGTAAAAAAAAAACATATTGTTTGTGTTTTAAAGGTGCAGTAAGGTTTAAAATGGATGCATTAACACGATGCTATGCACACTTATGGAGTAAAGAAATTAAATTTTAAACAGATACATATTAAGGTGTCCCATTGACTAAATTATCCAGCATCCCACTGTAAAATTAACATGCCAAGCTTTAAGATCTGAATGTGTGTGTGTGTGTGTGTGTGTGATGGGCTGAATCCGGTCTGTTTTCTGTTACAGGTGATTCCTGGGAGAGAGCAGGCAGCTACTGAAGCCTTGGCCTGGGTGGGGGCACGGCTCTTCAGCGCAGGCTTAAATGGAGAGATTGTTGAATATGATCTTGAGAACAATAGAGTGAAATACACGCTAGATGCATATGGAGGCCCAATATGGACCATAACTGGCAACAAGCAAGGAACTCACCTAGCTGTAAGGATGGCCTCTAATATCTTTTGTTTAACATATTCTGCCTATTTTACTTCTTTCTGAAAACATTATAGGATCATCGCCATTATTCTTTATTTTCAGTGCAGTTGAGTGTTTCAGGGGATGACAACAACAGGATGATAAGTTAATACAAATGATAATAATGTAATAAATAAAATATTGAAAAAACAATAAATCAGGCCAGGAATTAAATACATATAAATAATAATATAATAAAAAAACAATAACAGAAAGAGGAGGAAGATTATTCCGAACATTAATCTATGAAAACCAGCTAAAACAAATGAATAGGAATAATTTGACAGAAAAAAATGTATAATAGTTAAATGTAAATGATAAATGTTAAGCAATCTAGTTGCCTGATAATGAGGTTATATTTAAATGGGTGATATTAAATATGTAATGAGTTTTGTTTTGGTGTAGACTGATCTCTTCCATTTCTACAAATGTGTTTCTTGTGCAGGTTGGGTGTGAAGATGGGACAGTGAAGTTGTTTGAGGTGTGCGGAGATAGAATACAGTTTGAAAAGAATCTGTCAAAACAGAAGGGTCGCATTATGTCTCTCGCTTGGCATCCATCTGGCTCAAAGATAGCTGCAGGAATGATGGATATGATTCGGATCTTTGACATAGAAACAGGTAAGTTACGAGTCGGGGAATAAAAGTAACTAGTTCTCCACACCATGGCCTTAAAGAATGATGTTTTGAATGTCTTCTTGTGTTTTAGGTCAGTCAGTTCACAGGCTACTGGTGGAGCGTGGAATAGGAAAGGCCCGGAGTCAGGAGTGTGTGGTCTGGAGCGTGCTCTTCCTCTCCGATGGGTCCATCATCAGTGGAGACTCTTCTGGAAAGCTTAAAATATGGGACAGCCACACTGGAACACTTATTAAAAGCCACCAGGTCACCGAGTGGGATGTGCTGACTTTATCAGTTTCAGAGGTGAGAGTCTATCTAGGGCATGTAAGTGGTATGGGGGTTTTTGTGTGGATTTACTCAAACTATTTAGTCATCTTTGCATCAATCTCAGGTCTTTCGTTTTTCTTGACCATCTGTTTGACCTGTAATTGAAAAATAATGTAATTCATGGCTCCAGTTTAAATTTGTAAATGAGATTAGAGTGGCACAAAGGATCTAAAGGTATATCTTAACCGTTTGAAAATAATGTAAATAATCTTTTTTTCTCTCAATTTATCATAAATATTTAGTTTATCTGTGCTTATGTCTCTAGTACAGTTCTTTGTTGCAATTCCTATACTATCCAGTCTCATGCTTTCCATGCTTTTACGTTTATCAGGATGAAACTAGTGTTGTTGCTGGGACGTCAGAAGGAACAGTAATACAGTTCCAGTTCCTCTCCACGGTTCTAGGTCAGGAGGACAAAGAGTGGGTCAGAACCAGAACCTTTAAGAACCACACACATGATGTTCGTGCTGTGTTGGAGATCAACATGGCTGTTGTATCTGGTGGTGAGTTCACAGAATTCTGTTAAGTTCAAATGTATAAATGATGTTTTTGATGTGTGTGTGTTTTTTTTTTTTTTTTTTTTTTTTTCCTCCTGTGGATTGAATTTGTCGCTCTTACTTCCCAGGTATGGACACCCAGTTTGTAGTGAGACCTTTCTTGGACAAATTTGATGAGAAGAGCTATGCTTCTGCTCTTCGTAAAATACAGTTCCCTCATGTGAGTTTTGCTCCAGAGGCTTCTTTCATTTTCAAGGTTAGAACATTTTAGGGTTCTTTGTGCTAAATTGTGCTGCTTTTTTCCCTCTCTGTACAGCGAAGCTTAGTCTCTTGTGCAAAGAAGGCCAGCCTGCTGCTGTTCCAGTATCCTGGCCATCTGGAGCTGTGGAAGCTGGGAGAGAGTGATGGGAATGGTGCGAAACCATCAAGAAAATTTTAGAATAGTGAAGGCAGATTTTTGGCCTGATTCATTATTTTTAATAACAATAATGATTTATTCTATAACAGTTTAACTTCTTTTCTCTTTTCAGGAATTTCTGGAAGTGTTTTACCTGTTAAAAGAAAACCGGAGAAATTACTTTATTTGAAAATAAAGGTAACCTATTTTCTTTTATGCATGAAATATCTAACTGCTTTGAGAATTTTTTTTGTGTAGGGTCATGTTGGGTACATTTCCACACTGGAATTAAGCTTTGTGCTGGACAGCATTTCCTTTCCATAGAATCTATTTTCAGAGTAATATGAATTCCAGGGCTAAATTCTGACCTGTAATGTCTAGGCTATATAGTGTTTGTTTCAAATGCTTGTTTTTTTAAAACTAATTTGTAATACCACATGATCTGCTTGTGTGTATGCTGTAATATAAGGTATTAATATATACTAATTATATGATTAATCATTTTCATTGTATTTGACTTCTAGGGTGAGGAGCACATTTGCTGCAGTGCCGTGTCTCCATGTGGAGAGTGGATTGCATACTCAACAGTGGCTTGTTTCCGACTGTACAAACTACACTGTGACAACAACAATGTTAGCATCACCAAGGCAAGTTTCCTTATTAATAGCACACATATGCAAAGTTAAAAAGCTTAAATTCTTGCTGTAAATTCAAATTAGTGCCCTTGTGTATGATGCTGCTGATATTAAATTAGGGTTTTGTAAAGTTTAGAAATGAATGGATCTTTAAATTGTATCAGATTATCCATGATGGTGAGAACCGTAAGTCTGAAGAGTGAAATGCCATTAAAGCTGCCTCACAGAAAGGCATTATTCCTGATTGTCGTAGTTATAACCTTACAGTTTTGATGAGCTTTTCGAATTCTACACATGCTTTAAAGACTGCAGTATGTTGTAATGCAAAATATTCTGTAAAGAAATGTATTCTTTTTTCAGATTTACCTTTTAAATATTTTAAAAAATCAATAAACATAACATAATGGGAGATGCACGAGAGTTCAGTGCCCAATATTCCATTAGAGACCATTCATTTCAAATCTAAGCACTCCAAGGGACTTTAAAAAAAAAAAAATCCTGGAATTTCACCACAATCCACTTATTTCAGCTGTTTTTTTGGCAGGTGTCGAAACTTCCAAAGGTCAGCTCAATCAATCAGATTTGCTTCTCTTCAGACTCCTCCCGCCTATTTGTTGCATCCACTTGCTCCTCTGTTAATGTGCTATCTTTAAACCAGTCTGAGTGCAAGTTTCTATGTACTCTTAGGCCAAAGTCAGGTGAGCAATTTTTAGCCACTTTGACACTACAAGTCTATTTCATGGGGATGTAAGGGGTGTCTTGCTGTCTTTGCAGTTTTATGGATTTTTTCTCTCTCTTATTCTCAAGAATCTGGCCAAGCCATTCATCTGTTATCAGCCAGTGAAGATGGGAAATGGCTAGCCTCAGCGAACAGTGACCATGAGGTTCAGGTTTATGACCTGAAAAAAATGAAGGTAATCTTTTAATAAAACCCTTGGTTAAATGAGTCATCTTTTAATGTGCAGTGATTCATGCTTTTATGTTGTGCACTTCAGCCCCACTGCACAGTGCCTGTTTACAGCTCTGCGATCAGTGCCATGGCCATCCACCCAACCACTAACAACCTGTTCATGGCGCACGCAGATCAGCAGGTACTCAGAACTTGTAGCATTTGGAATTAATATTTAAAATCTGAGACTTCATTCATATACTTTTAATTCAATTGGAGACATGGAGAACCCATGTATCAGGTTATGCAGAATCTAACACATGCTTTGTATTTATTTTTATTTTTTTTCCAGCTTTTTGAGTACTCAATAGCGGAAAAGCAGTACACAAACTGGAGTCGGGAGGTGCAGAGGAATGGGCTTCATTCTTTGTGGCTGGAAAGAGACACACCCATCACTAATGTGACATTCAATCCCAGAAACCCTGCCCATATTATTCTACATGATACATACATGTTCTGCATCATTGACCAAACCCTGGTAAGCCCTGAAACTGTCTTCACATCCTATGTACAGTACTGTGCAAAAGTTTTAGGCAGGTGTGAAAAACATTCTGTAAACAAAGAATGCTTTCAGAAATATAAATAATGATTGTTTATTTTTATCAATTTACAAAATGCGAAGTGAGAGAACAAAAGAAAAATCTAAATCAAATCAATATTTGGTGTTACTACCTTTTACCTTCAAACCAGCATCAGTTCTTCTAGGTACACTTGCACAAAGTCAGGGATTCTGTAGGATTATAGTCGGTGTATGATCAACCAGTTTTACCAAACAGGTGCTGATGATCATCAGTGTCACACGGAGGTTGAAACACAGTCATGTTTGGAACAACCATGTTTGGAACAACCATCACTGATCCTGTGACACTGATCATGACAATAAGATAAGGTCATTTAAGTCCCTGCTTGGGCAACACATTACTAATATAAAGATGTAATTTTCCTGGTTGCCCTTGAAAAAGTCCTTTGGTACAATACTTTATGTGCACACACAGAGGTCTTATGGACTCAGTGTATAACAAATGTATATACATCAATTAAATCATCAATATTTGGTGTTACTACCTTTTGGCTTCAAACCAGCATCAGTTCTTCTAGGTACACTTGCACAAAGTCAGGGATACTGTAGGATTATAGTCGGTGTATGATCAACCAGTTTTACCAAACAGGTGCTGATGATCATCAGTGTCACACGGAGGTTGAAACACAGTCATGTTTGGAACAACCGACCAGCCGAGTTCCTTCAAAAACTGTGTGCAAGTGTACCTAGAAGAACTGATGCTGTTTTGAAGGCAAAGGGTGGTCACACCAAATATTGATTTGATTTAGATTTCTCTTTTGTTCATTCACTGCATTTTGTTGATTGATGAAAATAAATGATGAACACTTCCATTTTTGAAAGTATTCTTTATTTACAGCATTTTTTCACACCTGCCTAAAACTTTTGCACAGTACTGTATATCTTAAGAAATGAGTAACTGAATGTTGAACTTTTGGTTATGATTAGCTTTAGTAACTTCAGGCATCATTTTGTTCTTTTTCTGCTTGTTTTCAAATGAAACTGCTTTCTTCCAGCCTCTCCCTGACCAGAAATGTCAGTTGTACAATCAGATGACTCTGAAGAGTCTACCAGAGAAGGAGAGGCAAAAGTACAGCCATGCTTTTAAAGTTTGCAAGCTCTTCAAGGTGGGTGTGCTGTTTGTTTCTGTTAGACAGATGTTAATGTGGCAACCTGGCCTGTGTTGCAGATGTACCTCTTGCTGTAAGTAAATTTCTTCTCACTCCCACAGGGGCTGCTGTTTGTGGAACTATTGGAGGATCAGTCACTGGTGGTGGTAGAGCGCCCTCTGTTGGATATTACGGCTCAACTGCCGGCACCAGTCAGACAAAAGAAGTTTGCCACTTAAGTGTGGACGTGTGTGTGTGTGTGTGTGTGAGTGTGAGAGAGAAAGATAGATACATTATAAACCTGCTCCTCCTTATGCTTTGTAATAACTGTTTCATACAGTATTAAACAGAATATTTACTGTAACATGCATTTGACATTTATTATTTATTTTTGGCCTGTCAATGTTTTAGCTAATCTTGAGTAAGGCATGATTTGGTGCAGAGCGTGAATGGCCTTTTTAGTGAATTTGCCTAGGTCTAGCGTACTTAATTTAATGCAAACCCCTACAATTATTTTTTTTTTTTTTCTCCCATCACCTGATTTTAACCTTTTGGTGTCAAAACCCGATTACTTTTGTCTTTCATCATATCTCACCTCAACATCTCAGGGTCAGCTATGGTAAGCTTTGCAGTAGGAGTATTTTTATAATGGTACTTATTATTATTTTCTGCTCTGTCCTATGTGAATAATTAAGATGTCAGTGTGGTTTGTAGCAGCAATGTTGCTTTAAAAATAAGGTATTTTAAGTAATCACAGCAGTCCGCGGAATAGTGCTTGTCAGACATTTTATTTGGGGTTTCATAATTAAACTACTTCTAATGTTGTGGTCCATTTCCCTCACAGGCTCCCTGTGCTTGCTTCTGAGTGCGAAGAGCCTGGAGTTTGTGGGCTGAACCATAGGCTTATTAAACAGTGTCATATTGCAGAGCTTATTAGAGCACCATGTGAAATGGACAAAGCACCGGTCATAAACATAGCTGTGGTGTAGTTTCTACTGAATAGCTTCTGAATGATAACCTTCACTCTATACTCCCTCAAAATGTTTGATTTGTAGTTCATGTTGGACTTAAAGAATTAACCAGAGGTTAAAAGTACGTTGCAGGATTTGTCTATGTGTTCAAATAATTTAGGAGCATCTTTTTCTTCCTAATCTTGTCATGAAATCATACATAGTCTATCTAGTACAGTGTACCCAGGATGGCTGCTTATTGGCTTCTTCCATATTTCCAACAGGAAATGTCCTGTATTTTAGTTATTTCAACCTGGTACTAGGTTGAAATGATTTAATTGTTTAATGTCTTAGGAATAACTGATTATAGTTCCATGTTTCAGCTTAATGAGATGGGTCTTATTTGCCACAAAAGAGAGTGATTAAGAGGAACCTCAGGTCTGATAGTTTAAAGAGGAATAAATCCCACCCCTTTTGGGAGTAGAAACTTCCAGTAAAGGTAAAAATATCCTGCAAAGTATCCTCTACAATTTCTTTTTGCTAGGATTTCAGAGAACAGAGCAGCACGTGGTCCTAATTTCCTTGCTGGCCTGTCCTCACTCAGCCCAGGGGTGTGAGCTGTTAGGGTGTGCGTGTACTCAGATTTTCATACAGCTTGCTTGTGTAAATCATTTTGAACATGCAAGCCAGTATTCAGTATAACAGAAAGCTCTTACTGTATGCAGACACATGGATCTAGCAAGATATTTTGGTATGTTCCTTATTTCTCATGTACAGCCCACATAATCTCAACATTAAATGCCTTTGACTTTCAGAGCAAAGTGAATGACAGAAAAAGTGTGAGAGAACATTGGTACAGTAATTACAAGCATCTACTTTGTTGATGGCGTCTGTTTGGTTTTTAGAAGAGGTAGAAAATGTTGGCCTTGCTTTTCCTTGTTATAGCACCTAACACGTACAGCACCAAATGTAATCAGTTTGCACAGAAGAGAAAGGCTGTCTGGATTTATTGGATCGAGGCTGGTTTTGATGATGAATCGAGTTCTGTCAGAAGGAGTCTGTAGAGCTGGGAGGTCACCTAACAAGAAACCGAGAGGAAAGCATTGGCATGGAACAGCATATATACATTACTGTGTTTGGGTGGTTATTTGTCACTTTAACATCAGTGCAGAAGCCGATTTTCCTGATCACCAATGAATTTCTTCTTGTGGTCACAACTGCTGAATCCCTTGCTGCCTTCGAGAGTCCTTTGAGGAAACACCTGTTTAAGGAATTCTAGGGAAATTACCTTTCCTATCCAGCTCTACTCTCATACCTTTCTACACACCTTCTTCAAAAAAAACCTTTTGACCCTGGTACCTAATCATCAAGTGTTGATCTTTAGCAGGTTACTAGAATGAAGATCAGATGTGGATATAAAGCACTGATGTAAGTCGCTCTGGATAAGAGCATCTGCTAAATGCTTTAAATATAAATGTAAAAGATTAGATTGTGGTCCAAAGTTAAACACCAATGTGTTAATGTGAGCAACCTGCACTCTGTTGATTTATAAAGTTATTGGTCATTAATTAAAAGGCCTTTGATTGTGGCAGATTTTAGCTTCAGTTGATACAACCACGAAAGCTACAATGAGCAAATAACATTTCAATGCAATTTCATATGAATTTGAATGTATATTTAAA
The DNA here is from genome assembly GCA_017165825.1 of Hepsetus odoe. Classification (NCBI taxonomy): domain Eukaryota; kingdom Metazoa; phylum Chordata; class Actinopteri; order Characiformes; family Hepsetidae; genus Hepsetus; species Hepsetus odoe. The sequence continues at coordinate 16,612,555 of CM029375.1, read as the reverse complement.
TCATCATATTTTCAGGCTGTTGAGAAACTAAGTAAAAAGAAAGAAAAACTTACCTGCTTTTCATCCTAAGTGCTTGGTATGTTTCTCATAACCCACTGCATTATTGGAGTTACTGCCTGGTTAGAAAAGAATAGAAGAGTTTGCAATGGAATTCGTGTGCCTGATTGGCGTTTGGCTCAGATTTCTCCTCCCTATGACTAATATTACAGAGGCATTTAATATAAATTGGTGGTCATACTGACCTAAGTAATCCTTGTAATCTTTGAAGTACTTGTGCCTCAGGCTACGACCATCTAGAGGGAGAACAGTTCCGACAAGTGTGTTTAGTATCAAATGGATGACACCAGCACACGGATACAAGGGGAATGTGGTTCTTTAGGATGAAGCAAGTGCTGCACTGAATCAGTTTATATGTAGATGTGAGGCATATTTATATACTTATATACTAGAAAGTATATATTTATATGACTTTCTTCCTGCTTAATTGGCCTAAATAATAAATACCACCACTGTAGTTCGGAGAATGGATATTAACAAATTAAACAGCACTGTGGATTTGCAGCCTGACCTGAGTTTCCACGCTGTTTGATGCACTGGCCCCGGTTGGGGATCCCAGCTGAGGGGTTTCCAGGGTTGATGATGTGGCATTCATACCCAGTAGGACAGTGTAAAGGCTCATCCCCATCCTCTGTTGTACTGCATGCCTCAGCTACGAACACCACATGTTGGAGAGAAAGTAAAAAATGCAGATCATAGGTTGGAAAACAGGATTCAGGCACTTTTGTTACTGTCATTTAATATACATCCACTGGATAGATGCACTTCAAACATTTCATCAGTTTGACTTTGTACATATATATATGAAGAAAGACAAATCTAACCTTAAAGAGGTATTCAGGCACTATATTACAATATATATTAAAGATTTAAAGTAAATTAGACCCATCTTCCAGCAAAATAATGGCCAAAGCAAATTTTTGTTTTCACATAAAAATATTCACTTACTCACTCACTCACTCTCACTCTCACTCATTCACTATCTTAACCACTGGGGTCACCGGTGGTGCAGATCAGTCCTCTGACCTACAACCTGTTAATATAAAAAAACCCAGGACTCTAAAAGGTATGGGGCATTTCTGTATTGTGGTTTCAAATTGCTTGTCAAATACGTTCCAACTTCAGGCAATATACCCAAAGAACCATTATTGTTGAAATACATTTACACTGATCAAAGTATCTAATGCAAGGGTTCCAATAATTATGACAGATACAGTCCTGTTAAAAGTACATTTGATCAGAGAATTTTTCAGTAATGAGCTAATTAACAATAAAGCCATTATTTACAACTTTTTTAAACCACAGATGGCAAAAATTATATGCTTGGCAAATGCGTTATCCACATGGACGGATAAAAAGATGAGAAACAATATATCTGGAAGTAATTAAAGGCCTGATGTGAACAGATTGAAAATAAATTGACCTTTTGAGAAAGTACATAATACTACATCTTAAAAACAGGACAAACTATAAAGAACTTTAAGTCGTTTATTACAATACTGGTATTAGGGCTTTGTAAATATACAAAGTACAGGACATGTTTGACAACACTCACCCTGAAGAACTTCTTCTGGTCCATCTAAGAGCCAGCCATTTCCACCCAGCCATCGTGGCTTTGGTTGCACCAACCAGTCCAGCACTGATCAATAACATATCAGTACAAACAGAAATCAGCTTATTAAATTCATATTCTGTGAAGAGCAGTGAATGGTGGTATTGCACAAGGTTCCTGGACTGTTGCCTGTACTGGGACATGACCTAAACTAAGAGGGGTGCTGCCCAATAGCATTGCTTTTTGGTTATAGGAACAGACCAGCCTGCAAAAAACAGTACAGCTGCAACATCTTCTTTTAATTTAATACTCTTACCAGGAAAAGTTGTTTAACCAGGTGCATGCAAATGAAACCTCTTTTTTAATGCCAAAGTACTGATGTAGATTCCAAGACAGTTTTATTTACTATGTCTTCATGTCTTTATTTTTTTAATCTTATCCATTTCTCAACAATCTATTGATGACAGAGTCAGTGCCCTATCTACAATGTGAAGTGTGGCATTTGTTCTAAAATGGAATTAAACTTCTGTTTAAGTCCCATGTAAATATACTATATACCTTTATTCAAATGTGATTTCTTACACACCAATTAGCCATAGCATTATTACCATTTAAAGTGGAAGTAAGTGACACAGATTATTTATTTTCATTTACACTAGTCAAGGGGTGAGGAATATTATAGGGTGGTATAAGTGAACAGTCAGTTCTAGAAGCTGATGTATCAGCAGATAGATTGTGTTTGCTTAAATATGTCAGATTATGTTAAATACATTTTACATTTCAAATACACCTCAACATTACGGGGCAGTGGTGGCCTAATGGTTAGGGCGTTGGCCGGAGGGTCGGGGGTTCGAATCCCTTCCCAATAGGTTGCCCTGAGGTGCCCTTGAGCAAGGTGCCATCCCCGTCACACTCCTCCCTGCGATGGGCTGGCGACCTGTCCAGGGTGTGTCCCCTGTCCTTCACGCTGTGTTAGCTGGGATGGACTCCAGCACTCCCCCCTTGACCCCACTTGGGACAAGCGGCCCAGAAAATGACTGACTGACCTCAACATTACTTCTGCATTACTTATTTAATTAATAAGTGTGGCTAAAGTTACTTAAACCTTATGTATAAATTCATGCATTTTAATATGCACCTTTTAATAGTATTATCCAGGAGAGCTTGAAAGTTTCGGTATAGTATTAACCTTTGTAACCTCTGCATGTGCTGAGCTTGCTGTATGTGAGCACGTATATAAATGTGGTTGAGTGTGTGTTCCCACCAGGTGGAGGATGAACTGACTCCAAGCAGGCGTAGATGCAGCCATTGTAGCAACATCGCTTGTGTCTCTCACATTCAGAGTCTGAGCGACAGCCTGGCACTTCACACGCCCGCTCAGGCAGCATCTGTGGCGGGGGTGGACACCGGTCATTTTTCTGGTGTTGCGTGGACAAGGACTGGCTTGGATACTCATAGTCCTGGCAGCAAGTTGGAAGAAACAGAAAAAAAAAGTTCAACTTGAAAGTATGAAGATCACACAGCTCTGTTGCAGCATGGAAAAACTAAAAGCAGTGTTTAATATCTGGAGCTGCTGCAAACTGTGGCTTCTGAGGTTTAAAGAACTGCTGAGCTTCCTAGGGTATATTTCAGAGTTTTTCTTGGAACATTATCAAGCATACAGCTGTCCCTTGCAATTTGATTGGCTAAGGAGCATTCAGGAAATGCCATTACCTCTAAATGAATGCAATGTTCTTTAGATTTCACGCCACCTTGCTTACTATTAACCTTGCAATAGCTGGCATTTAATGTAGCTGTAAACTTCAAAATTTTATTCATATGTGACTATTTATGTGTTCAGGTTATGGAGAGATCAGCATATGGAGAGTGCTTATGCGCCATAGATACTTGCATAACTTTGAATTCTCCACGGTTAAATCATGTGAGAGGCCTCTTCCCCTATTCATCATGGGCGGAGGCTACACCATAGCTTTGCCAGACTTTTGCACTCATGCGAAACAGACTCTATCAGATCTGGAAGAGGCCATGAATGCATTGCTCTTGGTTGACTGAGCTAGAATATTCTTTCTGGTAGAGGAAAAGTGAGAATCCCTGGTTAAGGTTAAAGTTCAGCATGAGAGATTTAGAGATCTCACTTTATGCCTGAGAGAACAGTATGAACATAAAGGATGCAGTGTTCAGGAATTCATACAAATGCCAGGGGCTTTTCTTCCTAAGAAAGGCATGGGGCTTTTCACTGGGGTTTCTATTTTTCTTTGCACATGAGCCGAGGGATGTGGGTTGGCTCTACAAAGGCCCAGCTCAAAGCTTGCAGATAAGTTTCCAGTTGCAGAAGAGATACTGTTTAGGAGAAACATATCTTTTCTGTAAGTCACTTTATATCTCCCTCTATTTTGTCTCTCACTTTTTTTTCATTCCTGTCTTCTTTCAGGTCTGTCTGCTGCCCAGCGCCACTTATTAACTCTGCCAGTTCTCTGCTGAGTCTAGCCAAGTGTAAACTAACCTACATTCTGTTGCAGCAACTCCAGGAGAGAATGTCTCTGGAAGCAAATATGTGCCTCTCAGTGTCTCTCTACTTATGAGGCTGAGAGTTATTTTGCTTTGCTTTATAGCAGGAATGAGGCAAGGCTACCTCTCTGTGATTTCTCAGATAATAGTTTCATGGTTTGTACTGTAAAAAAAAAAAAAAAGAAAAAGAAAAAAAAAAGGCCTGTTTATTCAGCAAGTGGGTTTGCCTCTAAAACAACTGTGAAAATGAAAGCAAATGTTTGGCAGGGATCGTTATGACACGGTATTTAAGTGTTTATAACTTAAACCCACACACATTGTGGTTAGTTGGAGTGCGTGTCATTGCAGCGGGTTTGCAGCCAAATTTATTTTTTTGCTTGATATTTAGCATCGCTGCAAGTAAATACAGTCAACATTTTTTTTATTTTAACCCTTAATTTAGTGCTGCTGTACTGCTACACTTGAATGTTTTCAGTTCACTTCAGTTCATTCATTCTCTGCTTTTAGGAATTTCTTTGGTTTTGTATTTTTGCACCGATTGTGTGATGTTTGTTCTCTTTGTAGACATAACATTTTAAAAGTAATTGCTCCTTGAGAAAGTTACATTGACATTAGATATGGACTGGAGTCCATTCCCAATTTATCCCAACTAACATAACAGCACAGCCTTTTGGAAGGGAAGCAATGTTAAATGTTGATTGCCTTTGGTCCATTGTCCTTTAAAGAAATAACAAATTATATAATGGATTAATTATTAATGGATAATTAAAGAAAAACTAAAAATAAATAATTCTGCTCTGAGTATAATGTGCCACCTGTCCCAGAGAGTAGTGACTGTTACTGCAACCCTTTTGTACAAACTATTAGATGAGCAGCTGTCTACAGACGTTTGGACCTGTGGTTTATAGATGGAGTGATCTGGTTGACCCTACAGTTCTCAGGAATGTTAGCTAGTTAGCAGTGGTAATAGGGGCCCTTCGGTCTTTTACAAAGTACAGCTTGAAGTTAAATAGAGGTTGTGGGTGCTGTTGTAATCAAATGTGATAAAAAAAAAAGTACGTTGAAGTTTCATAGCATCTTCACTTTGGAAGGTACACAGATGTGGACAGAAAAACAATTTAGGAATACTGCTGTGAAGCCTTCTCTCATGCACATTACAGCTCAAACAAATGTTCCTGCTCAAACAGGGATCTGGGGCTACTCCATTCATCGCTGTTCTAACTGCACAGATTACCTCTCAAGAGGCTCAGTATCAGGATGAAGTAGTAGCATCCTCTTCCGGTATCAAGCGACTGGTCCTGTGATTTGTTTGTGTGCGTGTGCACGTGTGTGTGTGTGTGTGAGAGTGTATGTGTGTGTGAGTGTGTGTGTGTGTGTGTGTGTGTGTGTGTGTGTGTTTATGTGTTTAACTGTTTGAGCCTGCTGGGTCCTTTTCTGTTTATTCCTTCCTGTTTGTCTCTTCTAATCTAATGTGGTGATGCTGGTGGCTCCATGATGCCAGTGTTTACTGTCTGCATTGTTAAGACAGCCAGAGAGGTTGCCATGACCACATATGGCGTTTCATGTAAACTCTGATTAATCCGCTGCCGTCATTTGGGTGCCGCAGTCCTTTTGGGCTAACATAGCAATACAGCTCTTCTTCAAAGAGCTTGGATTCAAGCTGAAATCTTGAAGACACTCAAGATAATGTAGAGCTGCAGCTGGCATTTATCTACTGTACATCTAGCCCAAATAATGAAACAGATTGCACTTTGATGTTGGTATTTCTTTTGTTTATACTGTTTAAACAATTTCTAATTTCCTCCTATCCTAGTGCACTTCTGAGGTTAGAGGCACTTCATTAATGAGGGCTGTGAAGGTGTGTTTATTGGCTTGTCTAGGCTTGTTCAGAGTGTCAGCATAAACACAGCATTCAGCCCCAGGTCATAAAACATGGTGTTTTGATGTGTCAATGGGTTCTAAAAGACAGTAGGAAAATGAATGAATATCATCATTCATTCTGTATGATGCATCTAGGAGGACAGCTGTGGTGGGGTAGGATTAGCTATCTCAGTTTAAGCTCATTCACTCTCTTATACATTCTGAGGGGAGTTTCTAGTTTGGGAAAACACATTCGCGCTACAGTGAAACAAAAGAATGTGCATGACAATAAGAGCTGACAATGTAATTTCAAGATCATAGACAATGACATTTCAAGACCATGCTGTGCTGTAAAAAACTCATGCATATGACATACTTCTTTTCCCATAAAAAAGGCCATTCCACCAATCCCCTACTTAACAACCCGAGTCATTAAAAAAATGTTATTAGTATATTAAACTCAATACATTCTATTTTAATGCATATATTGTATAATCTATAAATGACCATTTAGTTTCAGATCTGCCTTTTTCAGGTTTACTCTTGGTTTCCTCAGCTCATAAAGGGAGTGATTTATGCCTAGACATCTGGACAACTCCTATAAAGCACAGATTCTTTTTCTGCCCTAGTTCTGCTTGACTGACAGCTGCTATTTGACCTTGGCCCTGAACTGGAGGGAGGTGCAAATGGATGATTGACAGTTCAAAGAACAGTGCAGGAAAACCTGCATGCCTTGATGAGTAAAGGTCATTCTTTCTAACGTTCTTCGCAATCAGTTTACAAAATCTTAATATGTTTCATAGAGAGTTAGGTGTCTGCATTGCAGAGAAAATTTGGATGCAATGAAAAATTAAAAAACAACAACATACTTTCCAGAACCAGAGTAAGAAAACGTTATTGTTCCTTAAGGAAGTTGCTTGGTTACTCTTGGTTAATGTGTATCGTCTGAACTCCCAATGTGTTTTAATTAGCTCATAATTAGTTCATAAGGAGTTAATCTAGTAAAAAGAACAATAATATTCTGAAACATGCTCTCCTCAGCTGACGAGGATTACTGCACTTAGAGCTGTCAGAACATGACTCCTATATGACTGGGTTAACTCGTTTACAGATAAGAAGGATTGCAGGCTAGGGCTGGAGTAAAAAACTTTATGCAAAGTAATGCACAATTTAATTATTTGTTATTATACTATTCTATCTTAATACTTATTTTTCAGTAACAATTGCACACACATTAAATACCAACCATAAAACTATTATATCATTTATACAGCTATAAAAGTCCGGCTTAAAGGAATTACCTACATCTTTTGGTTTACTGGTGGAAGAAAGTCAGCTTTCACCCCATGTGTAGTATCCAGCACAATCTGCACTCCTACTCAGTGGTTGAGATAAAAAATGATTGAATGAATGTTAGCAAAGGTCTCACAAGAATTCTGAACAAAAATCTGCTTGTCAGTGTCTGGATTCCTAGTGTTTGTGGAATTAAGTGAGCGGTATGTGGGAAAAGTCAGGATGAACCTGACAGACAGACATTGAACATATGCGCTAAAGGTTGCATGCAAGCAGCCTCAAAACACCTGTCAGTTCCTTAAGTTTCCTTGACCTGTTAAAAATCAGACTGTTCTGAGGAACTGAATGGCAGTGCACTGCTGCAATGAAGGTCAAACATATGCATACTTTGCCTGACAAGCATTAAACACACAACACACAACATCTTCTTCTAGTGCTCAGCAACCCAGAGAAAAAAACCCCTTTCATGGTCTAAGCAGGCATTTTAAATGCTTTTTCCTATTATTAAACAGTATTTAATCATTTTCATAATGTAAAAAGACAACCTTTTTGTGACACAAAGCTGCATCATTTGGCACTCCCAATGAATCATGAAGAAATACTTCTCCCACATGAACACACACTAGCTTAACCTTTGCTCTAGGCATCTTGCTATCACAATTCACCTGAGGCTGTTTGCTTAGCATTCAAACTGATTATGGCATGCAGACAGTCTTTGTCAACAGAAGGGGTCAAAACAGGAGCAAGGGGTATGGATTTCTAATAGCATAACACTGTTCTTTCTGCAAGGCTGAGAAACTTTAGCTGGGTCGGTGCTGCATGAATTCTGGCCCACTGAAGTTTGAATCTTAACCCAAAGGCACTAGCACTTCTTGTCCAACACAAGACGCCGTAACAGGATCAATTGTCCATGCCTGCTTACAGTTACAAGTGAGGTGAGTGCCAGTTGGACTGCATTGCCTCTTGGACTGTGTCAGGCCCACACAGAGAATACTGCTAGCTCGGCAGTTCCCCCCACTGGCTTATACGTGCAAAATTTGGAAACGATGCTCAGTTTTAAAACATTAAATTCTGGGAAAGCTTGCTTTCTTTACTTCTTATTTTGTCGTTAGCAGACAGACAGAAACCAGATTAACTTTTCGCTGCTCCACTAACAAACATGTTCTTCTAGGACAGCTGTTGTAAGTTTGGACAAACTTTACAGAACATAAAGCCCATTTAATCTAATTATTGCATAATTTTGAGTTTCCTGTTTAAAATGCTACTGGAAAACATTGCTGTAGCTTTATATGAAAATATTAAACATATATTAAAAAATAAATAGTTGTAATATTATATAGATATTATAATATAGTAATTTTATATAAAGTATTTTGTAAAGTGAAAGAAAGAAAGAAAGAAAGAAAGAAAGAAAGTGCAGCTGCTGTTTTCTATCAAGCAAAGCAAAGACCAATTTAAACACTGGTATACATCAATAAAAGCAGAAAGCAATAAAGTCTCATCACAAATCTTTGATGCAGAAATGAAGAGAGATTTATGTAGAGCATACTTAGAGAACTGGAGAGGTTATGGAGGACATAGAGAAGAAAAACTGAGGCCCTAGGGTTGGGGTGAATATGTATATTAGGACGTCCCAGCTGTGTTAAAGATATGTGTGTGGCCCTCCAGTATGAAAACTCTAGAATTACACCACAGTGTCCCTCATAAACTGTATGTAACCAACTAACACACACACACGCACGCACGCACGCACGCACACACACACACACACACACACACACACACACACACACACACACACACACACATTTATTCTATGATGTGCATTCATCTGGGCATGTAATGGCTACAATGATGTGAAAAGTTGAAATGGTCAGTTGAAATGGTCATTTAAAAAAATGTGTTTTCCGGTTCTTCATGTTCTCCTTGGTTTCTATATCATATCATTAAAGATCTGTAGCCATTTAGTGTGATAAATATGCAAAAACAATCAGCAAGGTGGAAAATAGTTTTCAATAGCACTGTATATTTAAAAAAATATTTGTAATTAAAATATTCTATTTTAGCTTATTTTCTGACACATTTTTCCATGAGTTTAGGTGGACTGGGGTGGGGGCCTTCTTGGTATCTTCTGAGGGTGGGCTCCATGGCAGATGGAGATGATTCCTTTTTTTTATTTTACTCGTCTGGAAAAAATGTTAATAATGAAAAAATCTTAATGTGTTTGAGGTGGGGTTCATAAATGTGTTTCAGAATATCCAACCTTTAAATAAACTGTCTTTTGACATACAGTACTGTGCAAAAGTTTTAGGCAGGTGTGAAAAAATGCTGTAAAGAAAGAATGCTTTCAGAAATATAAATAATGATTGTTTATTTTTATCAATTTACAAAATGCAAAGTGAGAGAACAAAAGAAAAATCGAAATCAAATCAATATTTGGTGTAACTACCTTTTGCCTTCAAACCAGCATCAGTTCTTCTAGGTACACTTGCACAAAGTCAGGGATTCTGTAGGATTATAGTCGGTGTATGATCAACCAGGTTTACCAAACAGGTGCTGATGATCATCAATGTCACACAGAGGTTGAAACACAGTCATGTTTGGAACAACCGACCAGCCGAGTTCCTTCAAAAACTGTGTGCAAGTGTACCTAGAAGAATTGATGCTGTTTTGAAGGCAAAGGGTGGTCACACCAAATATTAATTTGATTTAGATTTCTCTTTTGTTCATTCACTGCATTTTGTTGATTGATGAAAATAAATGATGAACACTTCCGTTTTTGAAAGCGTTCTTTATTTACAGCATTTTTTCACACCTGCCTAAAACTTTTGCACAGTACTGTATATCTGAACTGTTGTTTTTTTTTTGCCAAAAAAGTAAAAAAAGGAAAAACTGGGTGAACATCCTCTAAGTGTGATGATTTCATCATTTTTACCAGGAGATGTATTCATGAGGTCCTGATAAACATCCAGTACACAGCACCTTTTTTGATAATTTCCAGTGAGAAGTGTTTGACAGCACTTTAAAATTAGACATATTTCCCCATTATGCTCAAACACCCCCCCCCCCCACACACACACGTGCACACACACAAACCCACTGGAAATTATAAAAGTGACTAAAATGAGTTAATTGAAGTTGAGGGCTTAAAGCTTTCTTTTTTTTTTTTTTTTCCCTTTTATTTCTTTTTCATTTTCACCCCACATGCCACATGGGTCAGTTTATTTTCAGCTTGATGTTTGTTAAGTGCAGCATGAAGTCTAGTTCATAAAAATCTGGTGTTGCTCCTCACCTTCTGGCTGAGTCCTCTCCTCCTGAGCTTGCGGGCATTCCCTGAGCCAGAGTCCAGCAGAAGCAGCAGCAGGCACACCAGCAGCAGCCTGACCTGAGTGCTTGCCATGGCTCTTTCTCCTTCACTCCTCACTCCTCCTTGTCCTCCTCTTCTGCTTCTCCTCACCCGTGCTTTGAAGTTTTATCCTGCTGAGTGGATCCCTGCTTGCAAGTTTTTTTTTCTTTCCTTGTTGGTGTGTTTACGCTGTGGCTTCCTCTCAGAGTTTGTCTGTGTGAGTGTAGGCAGCTCCCTGCGGTTCCCCCCTTGCCTGTAAGCCGCTGCTGGTAGTAGACCTCCTTGTACGCCTTCACAAATCAGTTTCTATGGGTCTTTATATCCCTTTGGCAGAAGAAACTGGTGTGAAGGCACAAAAAGAAGTGGAGAAGGGAGAATAAGGAAACAAAGTGAGTTAAGTAAAGGAAAAAGAGAGAAGAGGGTTATTCTGAGGAGGGGGTTAAATGTGGCTGCTGGAACAAAATGCACATGGCTCGCTCCAAAGGAGAGAGAGGGAGGGGATGGAGAGGGGTAAAGAAAAGGAGGAAGAGTGATGGAGGGAGGGAACAGAGCTGAAGAGCAGGTTATTTTTGGAGCTTTTCTTTGACTCCTTATCTCTTGACCACACATCTGGGTCTATGTGGATTTAACCTACTATGCCAAGATCAATAATGTGAACCCGACTTTGAAAAAGAGCTGATCTATTTTCATTTAAAAAATGTTTATTTATATATCTCATTACATAAACTTCTCTACATGTTGCAGACACCTAAGCAAACTGTTTAAAACAATTGATCTCAACAGCAGTTTTGTTTTTGCTTACAAGAAATCCATACACGATGACAACATGGCAGTGGAAGCCTAGTGGTTAGGGAGTTGGCTCCAGGATCAGAAGGCTGTGGGTTTGAATCCCACCAGACCAATAGGTTTGCTGAGGTACACTTGAGCAAGGTACCGTCCCCATCATTGCTCTCCAGGCACTTTAAATAGCTGCCCTCTGCTGCACAGTGTGCATGGGTGAAAAGCAGAGGTGGAGTTTTGTTGTGTCTCACCATGTGCTGTGCTGTGCTGTGTTGTGTTTCACAATGACAAGAATAGTCTTTCTTTTTTTTTTACTGAACAAATATGAACAAACAAACAGGAATCAATAAGAATTCCTTTGAAAAATGCTGGTATGATTATAAGTCTTTAATTTAAGTTAATCAAGGGATTCTGGCTATAAAGTTTTGATTGGACAACAAACTGCAAAATGATGCAAAAACAGCAAAATTTAAAACAGCAAACTGCGTACATGAACATTTAGAAAACATCATTCTAATTTTACTTGTAATTTTTTCTTCATTGTTCTCCCAAATTTAGTTATGTCCAACTCCAGATGGCTGTACCACCACCATCAGGGATCATACTCTCCTTAGATAGTTGTGCTACTCTTTTTTTATACTTCTTTTCGCTTCTTTACATTATATATAAACAGACCAGCTGACAAGGTGTTAAGGTTAAGCTTATGTGTAATATTACACATTTATAGTACAATACAAATCAAAGGGCTGTTTTTTGCTAATATATAACCAAACGTGTGCGCGTGCGTGTCTGCAAGTGATTCCAGAGGATAGGGTGGGACCGCTTGTCTTTTAGTGTCTTCCTAAGTAGGACATCCTCCTGCATTCCACATGCCCCCTTTGCATAACCCCTTAAAAGTGTGTGGGGTAACGCCCGGCAGCTCAGACCTCTGTCATTATCCATTTTACAGGAGGAAGACACTAGCAGAAGAGTGAGGATCTGGTTTCTTAGAAGAAACAGAGAGGAGGGAAGAGGGGTACTGAGGGGAATGTCTCTTGCACTACAGACATTCTTGAACTGCGTTGATGGAAGATGGATTACAAAAACTGTACCAATCTGTTCAAACCACATTATATTTATACATTGGTTGAACTGTAGCTATATAACAGACTTTTAAAAAAGAAATAGTATTTTCCTCAGTTTTAAGCACTGCCTGTGTAGGCAATGTCAAAGCCTGACACCAAATCAAAGCAAAAAAAAAGTCCCTAAAGTATTTCCTTATTGTACTTATGGGTTAATTATACAGAGTGTGTGTAATGAGTAAACTTATCATATGCAAGTCCCACTGATGCCCAGTGTCCTTTTCTCTGTAACAAAAACAGCTGCAGAACACACACACACACACACCACATACACACTATTACACACACACACACACACACACACACACACACACAAACACACGTTGTTTGGGGGCCTGACAGCAGCTGCAAGTGGTTTAAGTACAGCCCACTTTAGCTCTTACTTTTACTCTCCTTTTGCATTACGGCACAGATTTGGTGTAAATTATCAGTAAACATGCATATACAGAATCATGTAGCTCTTGTCTCCATACCTCTGTTGTGTAGTAGTAGACTGGACACTGCAGTCTTATTCTGTGCTCCACAGCAGTCATATAAAAAGAGTGGCTGTGCAGTGAGGGAAGCAAATCAGAAATACCTTTGATCTGAGGCAGCATTCTTGGACATCTTAGTTTTGGAGGCGTTCTACAGCAGTCACATGCTCCAAATTTGCTGGAGCTGAGGCTGGGCCCTAATCTCATACAGATGGAAGTGGAAGGAGGGCACTGTATGGTGGGCTCAGCCTTTTAAAGCTAAGATGATGATGATGATGATGGTGATCTTATTAGTAATGGATACATCAGTTGGGGCAGATCTGGAGATGAAGAGGTGAACACTACAATGGCTTTCCCTCAACACCAGGAGACCCTGTTCTGCTCCTCAATACATTCAGCAGCATTTTCTGAGAAAAAGGGTGTATGTAAGACAGCTGCCCTAGTGGGAGGAGTAAATGGTAACGTTTGCAAATAAACAACGGCTAGCATTGTTCCGTAATCTGTAAATGAGAATTAAAAAATATGTCTTTTTGAGTGTGTGTGAACCTGGTCCCAAATTTAGCAAACTTCTTAGAACAAGAATGCTGGGATCTGTCTATTTACATAGTACTGAGTTATTACAAGCATTATAAGGACTAACAGACCTAATGTAATATCAGGGATCTCATTTTGAGGTTATAAGGATGCTGGTGAAAGTTTCGGTAGATAGAGTTTTTGTTATCTATAATAGTTGAAGATGCTTAAAAATGCTTGTGCTTAGTATATTTCATTTTTATGCATTTAGCTGTTATTAAAAGACCTTACATACAGTTCCTTACAAAAACTACTGGAACAGCAAGGCAAAAACAGTTTTTTTTTTGTGCTGTGCACTGAAGATCTAAAGAAGAGCATTAGATGAGAGAATTTATTTCCAGGTATTCACAGCTAGATATGTTAATTTACATAGAACATAAATCTATGTAACACCCAGTTTTTCTAAGTGAGCAAACGTATTGGAACAGAAGGTAAATTAAAGTAAACAACACTTAATATTTGGTCACATATGTAGTTGTTTGCAGAGACTGAATCTATTGCAGTAAGTACCATTGCTGTTCCAATACTTTTGGTGGTGACTGCAGGTCTTCCTCATCTCATGAATATATTGCCACTGTTGAAACAAGACCTTTTTTTTTTTTTTTTTAAGTTTCAGTTTATAGGCTAAATAACTCGTTCAGTACTTTACCTGATCTCATCAGTGATATAAATGGAGAGACCGTCTTTTTTGCCTTCACCTTATTCGTATAAATCTTCATCTGGACCAGAACATGTGGTATAACAAAATGTATCAATGCTGTATCAACTCTCAAATTCATATGCAAATTATTTATATATATAAATATATATATATGACCTTAGTGTTTAAGGGTTTAACATGAACCTACTTCATTGCACAGCACAGTATTGTAATGTGCTGGGTAACTGTGAATAACAGCATGTGTGCCATTCTTCACAGATGATTCTTCAGTGCTAATTGATTCTAAACACTTTGCTGTAATTAGCATTGTGTGTGTTTATCAGAATGCATTGCAGGGAAGTAAGTGATTGCATATTGTGAGTGTGCCTGAACAGGTGTGTTAGTTTATTATTGGTCTGACAAGATTGTTGTAGTGCAGGAATGGACTTTTATGATCATGTCTTGATAATAAAAAACAAGAGGTCTGGCACCATCCCATTTACTCTGGAGAGTGGAGAGATGAGTCTCTGAGTGTGTGAAAAATGAAAGGGGATCGTTTCATTCATTCATTCGTTCATTCATTCATTCATTCATTCACTCATGCCTTCATCCTCTCTGACTCTCTCACTCTATGTCTCTGTGTTTCTCTGTGCTTTGATTTCTGGATATGGGCATGTGGGCCATTTATATATATAGATGTGTGTGTGCATGTCTGCATGTGTGGGCGACATGGAAGGAATTTCTCAAAATTCAAAGCACTATTCTTTTGATCCTTTGTTAACATATAGACTTTTATTCAGTTTTATCACACTTTTTTGAGAAGTAGAGTACTTCCTGTAAAAAGAGCCATGGTCATTACTCAAAAAAATGAATCCATTATAAAAACAAATTAGTTCTCTCAAACATTCATGGGATACTAATTACTCCCTGGAAAATTAACCAATCTACTCATTACCTCTGCCTTACTTTCTAAACTCACACAAATCTGATTCAGCAGGACTTTGACCTAATCACAACAAACATCATCAGAAGGCAAGCCGATGTCCACACCCCAATTAAGTTTGGTCAGTTTTGTGGGCTTTTGGTTCTCGCCTTGAGTTGCAATGAGGGATTTTTGTATGTGAAAGTTATTAGCAGTTAAAAGGCCTTCCTGTAGCCTTCACATTATGCAGGAGTTCAAGAAGAAGGTTCATATCACAGCTGGGGGGCCCGGGTTGACCTTTCTTTGTGAAGTTTGCAAGTTCCCCCTCATGTCTGTGTGTTTTTCTCCAGGTGCTCTGCTTTCCTCCCACAGTCAAAAGACAAAAGACGTCAGGTGGACTGGAGATACTAAATTGCCCCCTGGTTATAAATGTGTATGTGTTTTTGTCTGGGTGTCTGCTCTGTGATAGACTGGCAACCTGTGCAGGGTGTCTTTCTGCAGCTCAGGTGATGGATGGATGGATGGGTGCATGGAGAAAAAGGGACCTACAATTTAAATGATTCTTTTCTCACTGTTTTAGTCATTTTAGTCACGTGTGCTTTCTCCACTTTATGTTTTATTTGTGAAGGATGTTTTCTCTCTAATTTTGCTGACATTTTCTCCCATTAACCTCTACTCAAAAAATAGGCACCAGCTCTCATGGCCTCACTTCTCTTATCATTTGCCTATCTAGCCTGGGAAAACTGTGTTGCTGTGTTCAAATCAAAGCCTGTTTGTCCCCCTGGCCAGGCCTGTGAGTAAGTGTTCCCTGAACAGCTCATTATATGAACCCCCCACAGCTGTCCCTATCACTCCTCATTAGGGCACTTTCCCCCTCAACTGCCCCAATCAGGGCCACCTAGCCACGCCCCAAGTACAGACAGAAAGAGAAGAAAAGAATGGATAGGAGAAAATCCACTCCACTGAGAAATTATCCAAGCTTTTCTCATCAGATTTGTTTTCTCTCTAGTTTCAGTGCATCTCTCCTCCCCTTTTTATCCTTGTCTTTTAACTGCCTGGTAACATTTTTTGCAAGCTCCTCTTAAGCCCTTTAATGTGGTTACTTGAAAAGGTTTTTCTGTCTTTCCTTCTCTACTTGTTCTTAATATTATCTGTACATTATTATATATGTCATTGACCTATTCTGATATACAGTGGGGCCTAACAACAAAAAAGTGCAAAGATTTATATTTTTGTTTGTCACAAACTACCATTTGGGTGAAAAAAATCATATTACTGAGAAAAAGACATTAGACACGATCATCACACTAAAGGCACGATTCTCTGTACTATACTAAACTATAGTTGAGATATCTTCTCCCCATCCCCCATTCACGACACCCCTCCCCTCCCATCAGACACAGGTAGCTGTGCCGAACTGTAAATGCTGACCCACGTGAGCAAGGTCAAAGAGAAAACATTTCAGCCGGCTGTTTCCATGGGGACTGCCCAGCTGGGAGTCTGCCCTCAAGGTCAGCGTTAGAGGGGCCAGGGGAAGAGTGGAAGTTATAGAATCAGGGATCCTATGGAGCTATTTAGCCATGGTCAATCAACTGTTTCCAATTAAGGGCTTCAAAGGAGTCACTGTCCATACAGGTTTAAAGGAAGAGACGGTTGCGTTCAAACAGCATGTGGCCCACTTTCCTTTCATTTCAGACCATTTTTACTCCTCTTTCGGACAGCAAGGGCTGCAGACAAAGATTTCTACTTCAGCTTGACATGTGAAAGAAATTTGCACAGGTGGGTTTGACCTTTTAACAGTAGCTGTAGGCTTGTCTACAATCAAATTGTCTGCAGCAACATTAGGAAAGAATTTAGAGTCTCAAACCAGTGATAAAATTAGATAAGTTTAAGGTTTAACCTTACACAGGATTTATTCATTCAAATATGTTTAATGGTTTTAATTAATAAACATTAACACATTTTAGAGCTAATTAAAAAGCAGTTATGAGACAAATAAAAATGAAACAATTTAACTGTTGCATCTTTGTCTGCATTTCTTTGTAAAGAAATAACAAAACGGATTTTGTGAAAAACAGGATTCACACATAATAAAATAATAATAACTCGTCTAATGAACACAAATCAAGTTTGGAATCCAATATAATACCAATGAGCTGGTATTATATGAGCTTGTTTCAGAGAATTGTTGATGATAGCTAAATAATATCAGAGAATACTATTATTTTCTTTCATAAACATAATATGACTTCAGCAGCCCAGACAATCTGCGATTAACTGCTCATATACTGTTTCATATTATGAATGCCCATTCAACTTGACAAAAAAGAAAAAAAAAACACACACACACACACACCGGCTGGGTCATGGGACATGGTGTGTCTGTTTAGGTCAATACACTAAAGGCTCTAAGCAGCAGTGGCCTAGTGGTTAGGGAGTTGGCCCCAGGATCAGAAGGTCATGGGTTCGAATCCCAGACCAGTAGGTTGCCCTGAGGTGCCCTGGTGCAAGGTATCGCCCCCATCACTGCTCCCCGGGCAGCTTTCAATAGCTGCCCCCTGGTGTTTGTGTATGGGGTAATTGCAGAGGTGTGATTGTGTTGTTTTTTTACTGTGTGTAGCGCTGTGTTTCACAATGACATGAATAGTCACTTTTACTTATTGACATATTCTCACATGTAGTGGCAACCACCATGCTTTGCTGTGTGAGTGCATCTTTTTGGCAGTGATGAGCTGGATGGCCAACCGCAAGCAGTCATCCTCCGGTAAATTAGATATCAAAAACAGAAAGACTTTAACCCACAGAACAATGACAGTGTGTGTGTGTGTGTGTGTGTGTGTGTGTGTGTGTGTGTGTGTGTGTGTGTGTGTGTGTGTGTGTGTGAGAGAGAGAGAGAGAGAGAGAGAGAGAGAGAGAGAGAGTATGTAAAAATGTGTGCATTTGAACACTGCACAGCTTGAGTCTATAAAACTGCTTAATGCAGCACATCATTTATTTTCCAAGATTAATGGGGGGTGACAAGTTCGTTCAACCTATTTGTGTTATTCCAGGGTGTAAGATTTTTATCACAACTTCTCGGATATTTTCCAATTTGGAAAGTCACTTATCTAAGAAGGCTACAGACAGGCCAGCAGAGGCACAACGTTTCAAGCCCCAGATGCTGGTAAAAGATACTGTAACTCCCGTGGAGATAACATCTAATATATGGCTTTGATATTCTGTACAAATGGCTTAGGGACTATGGGAAGCTACAGCATCCTGTTCCTTAACCAAGAATAAACAGGAAACTGCAAGATGTGTGTAGCTGGTTGGTCACAGAGTATGTCTTGAGTAAAATCTGCCAGAGGTCTATACTAGTGTTTTAGCCTCCGGGTCTCTACACCACTTTATTACATAACTGAATCATTATGGCCACTTTTCTGTACACATTATGAAAATATAATGGATTACCCAACGCTCATTAAGAAGCATCATCTTTTAAATCTAGCTTATAAAAGCATGATTTATGCCCTTAATTAACACATTTGCAATGTACTTTTTAATTATTTTATTCATAAAATGCCTGACTTGCCTGGTGTTCACCTCATCTCACCACTAGATGGAGATCACTAAGAACATTTACATATTGAGCGAAACACTGAAATTACTGTTTCACTCAGTATTAATTTATCAATTTTTAAAAAATAATTAATTCTTGAATGTTTCCATATATGGGGAAGGGGGTACTGGTATTGTAACAGTGTGTGTGATTTTACTGGTAAGGATAAGATATATAAGTTTTTGACACCTGCTCATCTACTGTTTTTTCTGGAATCAAGGGTAGTGATAGAGAGGTTATCCACCACCTTTACTGAAGTAATATTTTTTCACTACAAGGAAGTTGGAACATTGCTCTGAGGATTTGATTGCAGTCATTAACAAGAGCATCGTCTGGCACTAATGTTGGCTAAGAAAAATGTTCCTCCGCGCCAGTGCATGAGGGCAGTTAAACCCCTTATAACTTCAGCTCATGTGAGACTACTTCAGTAGAGAGAAAGAGAGAACAGTAGAAAAAGTGACAAGTTGTCATTGTGAGTAAACACCACAACACTCAGTGAACCCCAACAAAATGGTATATCTGCATTTAATCCATACACACTGTGCAGCAGGGGGTAGCAGTGATGGGGATGCTACCTTGCTCAAGGGTAACTCAGGGTAACCTACTGGTCTGAGAATTGAACCGATGACCTTTTGATCCTGGGACCAACTCCCTAACACCTAACCACTAGGCCACCACTGCACTGGATCTTCAAAGCACTTTTTTGGCAGTGATCAGCAAGGAATGGATCATAAATTTACTCTGTCTTACTCTCACTCAATCATTGTCTCAACCACTTACCCTTAGCTGGGTCATATGCAGAGGTCCAATTTCGTTGTGGTTCACTGTGTGCTGTGCTGTGACCTCGCAACGACGAGGGTTGTCACTTTCACTTTCACTTTTTCACTTAATGAGAAAGAGTGTCTGATTAGTTTTGGAAATGCAGTGGATGCCCATTGGATTGCCCTTCATAAGCCCATATAGATCATATAGATCCCCGTTTGCCCTAAGTCTCACCGCAACATTCTCTGCTGCAATTCTAGATTATAATTCTTCAACCATGTTGACAGCTTTCCTCAATTTAACAATGGCTTAGTGGCAAATAAGAAAATGCTTAAATGAGTAGAACTTGGTCTGCCTGTTCAGCAGCTTGATGTAGTTTGTTGGTTTTTTGGGGGTGTTGTAAACTGGTATTGCCTCTGTCATTAGAATTACTCCACATGGTCTTAAGGATTCTAATAATGCAGCTTGGCTTGACCAGACTAGTCCCCAGGACCCCTGGACAATAAACATTTTTACATGAACCTTCTTCTTATTTTCCTATTCGTTACTAAAATGTTTGACGGAAAAAGTTGTGAAAGGTGAAAATAATAAGCTCACTACAAAGCGTCTTTCAGCTACTCCTCTCCATCTTTAAATTTACATTTTTCAGTTTTCCAGGTCCTCATTACTTCTCTCTTTGGGTGAAGAGCAGTGTTTTTCTTGAAGCAGTGCCTGGCCTCTCCTTGTCAGCTGATGCAGTAAAAGCAGGAAGAGAGCAGACAGTATAAGAGAAACACCAGCCATCAGAAAGCCTGTACCGTAGTTGCTCATTTTGTCTATGAAGAATCCTGGAAGAGTAGAGAAAGACGCATTTATTTGCACATGAAACAACAACTGTATGTTAAAGACAAGTACATTTTGAAGTGCTTTAGCTGTGTGGGCCTGTATATGCCTTATTTCAGGAACGGCAGAATAGTGAATACACCATAGGTAGATTAGCTTGCAGAATCCATTTCACTTTTTTTCTACTTTTCAGTATGTAAGACTCTGCACTGAATGATAATTTGAAAGCATTAGTGCAGCACAGCGCTCATATGAAGCCAGTGGCAGCACAGCTGTTTGATTTTTTTGTTTGATCTTAGCCAGACCGCATCAGCCTGACACTGATCTGCAGCAGTGCTGTTGAGAGAGAGAGTGAAATGTTTAATGGAACAAAATGCTTCAGAATCAAGACACTACTAATTTGCTGCATAATTACACCCATCATTCCAGAAGAGTGAAGATACTTTAGCCTGCAACACCTAACTAAAGTCTCTCTCTCTCCTCATTGCGTGGAAATGACCAGTATCAGCAGAACCTTATTTTCGCTGTGGTGAAGGGGATTCGAAAATGTGGCATTAATGGATTATATTTTAAACGGAATAGAATTGTATGCAGTACACATGCTTAGTAGATTAACTAAACATTGCCACTTTCATCTACAGGCTAATTAAAGTGGTGAACTTGTCAGGCTTTTGCTGATAGTAAATGACTGCAGTCGCAATATGCATTGCTGTTCTGTGCCTACCATTTCTCATTGCTGCTTTGATTCATTTGGAGTCATTGTCTTGCTCTTTTGATATATTGTAACAGTACTGTTTGTGATGTAGGCTACGTGCCATATTAAACCACCGCCATGGACACTGGGAGAATTACAGCCTATGAAACATGGTATAAATTAAAGCTGAGGCAGCAAAGCGTGACACGTATTAGGAACAGCTATGCCAAAAGACAAGAAAGACCATTTTTCCAGTATCCAATAATCCATGAAATTAACCCAGCGGTGACAGAGAGAGATAGCAGTGATATTTTTATTTGACTGACAATTGTAAAAGGCAATCTCATTTCTGCATACGAATCATATTGAATATGCTGGAACACCCTGATAACCTGCGAGGTGTTTTTGTTCATTGAGAAACTTTGAAGGCAATACGGCTGCTGATAATGACTTACTTCTAAGACGGTCTTAAGGACTGTACTTGCAAAGGGAAATTTCATTCCACAAGTTTTGTATAATAGCATGAATGTATTGAAGAGTCATGTGAGCTATTTTGGTTCGATGTTTTCTTGCTGCTGACTTAACATGTATATAATATGCATTTTGTAACAAGACGTTTGTATATCTGATTTTTGTCCATTTCTTACAATATTAAATAATGATTTAAACCATGGTAAAAAGAAATGCTTTAAAGCAAAAGGTACATGTTACACTTACATTTTAACATTTTGATCAGATTCAAGACTGAAAAAAACATATGACATTCCAGTGTGTTTTTTTTTTCAGAATTTTTTTGTAGGATAAAATAACACTTGGTGAGCCTCACCTGCTATAGGAGGTCCCAGGAGTCCTCCACTGCTGCGTATGAGCATGAAGAAGCCCAGCGCACTGCCCAGCCTACTGACCCCCACCACTTCAGCCAGCACAGTGATGTGGATGGCCACCGTGGCTCCAAACACCAGTCCATAAGTGGCGCTGAATGCTGCCAGTTGAGCGAAAGTGGTGGCTAATGGACAGAGCAGCAGGACCATGCCCAGTAAGATGACAGTCACTGTCAACTGATGAATGGTCCTCACCAGTCTCAGATTGGCCACCCAGCCAAAGAGAAGGCGCCCAGACAGATCCAGAGCTGCCGAAATAGACATCAGAGCAGCTGCCTGGTACTCCTCTATGCCCTGACTGCGAGCGTATGGCACCAGGAACAAAGCTGGGGCGAAAAAACCCAGGGCTGCAAAGATGCCAAACATTGAGTACACCATAAAGTATGGATTAGTGATGAGTGTGTAGTCCACATAGTGCAAAACTTTGTGCTTAACAGTGTCTGATCTTCTGCCGGTCATCTTTGTGTCTCTGTCTGTCTGGGACAGGCCCTCCATCTCTGACCTGTCCATCTCTGCAGGACACTTTGCTGTGTGGTCAGTAAGGGGCCTTAGCAGTGCCCCACACACACATAGATTTAGCTGCACAGCTCCCAGCAACAGCATGGCTCCCCTCCAGGAGTACTCATCCACCAGGAACTGAAAGAAAGGTGTGAAGAGGAAGGTGATAATACACTCGCCTGCGCTGGCCAGAGCATTGGCCACAGGCCGTTGTTTCTCAAAATAGCAGCCAAGCATGGTAACAGTGGGGGTCCATGTAAGGGCATATCCAAAACCTGCAGGGAATGGAGAAGAAAGGGCAATACATAACAATGAAAAAAATGACAAAGCAAGTGTGTGCCACTGACAAGGATATAAAATATATATATAGAGGTGGTGTTGGGGGGGGTGGGTGGGTAGGGCAAGAAACATAGTTTTAGTACCTCTGCGGATACAAGTTAGAGTTACCTTTGGCATGCAGGATTTTTTTAATAAAAGTTATTAGAAGTTATTAGGATTATGTGACACTGAAGTGAGATTTAACTATTTTCATTTTTAAGAGAGAGAGAGAGAGAGAGAGAGAGAAAGTGATGCATGCTTGTGTAGTGGCAGTCCTCATACCTGTTAGGAACCCCACCAATATGTACATTTGGAGCAGATTTTGGGCAAATGATCCTGCCACCATGCCCACGCTGCTCAGCAGTCCCCCCAGCATCACCACCGCTCTGTGGCCAAAACACGCACTCATTGCTGAGCCAAGTGGGGCTGCACCAGACACACACACAGGAGACCCAAACTATGAAATACTGTACTGCAGAGAGCCAAGCACCCTGACAGCACATAAAACTCTACCACACAGAGCCCAGGGAAGGAGAAAGGGACACAGTTTAGAATTTACACAGTCCTGCTCTGCTACACTTCACTCAGCCATGCCTTGTTTAACAATCTGATTTTGTCTGTTGTTAGACGTCAGTGTATTTAACCATGGCATTTGACCAAAGCAATGAATAACACAATCTTTCATTCTCTACAGCTCAGGAACATGACTTCCACAAATGTTAAGAGATCCCTATCTAGCAGCATTTCACCATGGAAACATGCTCTTTTTCAGGCTGTTTGTAGAGATAGAGATGTGATGAAAGGTCTACACATGAACACTTCTTGGCATTTGAGGAGTTTGGACTTTATTTAAATCATTCTCTGCAAGTCACTGTGATGTTCATGCAAGGTTGGCTGAGAATACTAAGGAGCAGCTGCCCTCTACTGGTCAAAGACATGGCATCCAATCATGCAAATGCAGTCATGTGGTGGTGAGGGTTTCACTACTCCCAGTGAATGTGTCCAGGACACCTGAGTGGACTACACACATAATTGGGGATCAAGACATGAGTAAAGAACATTATTAAGCTATTAAAATTGAACTTGAACCTCCTCTCTTGGGGAGCAAAGCACTAAAGAGGACTTGAGAGCAGTTCAAGAGTAGACACGCCTGAATGATTAAATGAAGCTGTAATTTTGTCTGTGGTTGTCTTTTCTTGAACCTTGCCACTACACTTCTACAATAAAGAACACAATTTATGACATAATAGGAGACTTGCCATAGCACGTTGCAGGCATTTAGCATCAGTGTTATGTTGCAGGGTGAAAGTAATGTATTACCATTACAATTGTCTTAATAATGTTCAAGGATGGCTGGCCTAATGGGCAAGCACGCCCTCTAAAAATAAGTTTTAATCTTTGGTATTTAAAGTGTTTTACTAACTGTTAACAAATGACGGGAAGCTGATTTGCTTGGAGTCTTATAGACCTACAGAATACAGCACCAAAAGGTCATAAAACAGTACAAATGGCCTTAGAAGGGCTGGTTCACATATAACCCCAGCTGTAGATTCCTGGATTCTATCAGTGATCCCATGCCAAATGAGCCTTGAAATAGTACACATAGTAGTAGAGCAGGTATAGAACAGGTACGCACTAACATTTGGTCTCAAAACACAGATATTCAAGGCTTATAAGTGCTTGTAACAAACATTCAGGTTTATACTGTTACTGTTACACAGCCCTAATAAACTCTTCTTCTCATGTTGTAGTTGAGAAAGCATTCAGGGCTGTTGTGAAATACTCAGTGATTGCTCAGTTAACTTGCTATGGCTGTAAAACATTTATTCATGTTGGTGAGACTAGTAGTGTCACTATGTTGGGGGGATTATAACCAAGAGCCACTGATACTATATTTAACACACACACACACACACACACACACACACACACACACACACACACACACACACACACACACACACACACTTGAACCAACTAGCTCACCACTGTACCAGTGCTCTCTCTCTCTCTCTCTCTCTTGCCCTGTGTTTTTGTGTCTAAGGCAGTGTTAAAGGCACATTTTTATTAAGAAATGTAATGCTAATAGTGAGTAAAAGTGAATGACAGTAGCATACCTCCAACATGCACAGTTGCTATAGAGATGGATGTAATCCATGAGGTGCCCGTTGCTGTTGTGGCAAAGTAGCGATGGATTTCCACGTAAAAGACCCCAAAGGATTTGATCACACCAAACGTCAGTCCAAAGACAAGGAAGGTGGCGAACACGATGAACCAGCCATATCCTCCATCAGGAGGCCCTGCCACGCGCCTTGTAACTGCAGACTCCATCTCAGTTACAGAAAAGCAGCAGGCGTTCACAGGGTCATCTGGCTTCTAAGAGAACAGGGATATTCACCAGGGAATATCCATTACAGCATGTGAACACTGCATACACCCAGAAAACCCTAAAGCTGTATCAACACCAGCAATTCAACAACATAAATCATCATAAAGTGCAGATTAAATACTGTTAAAGTTTTATTGTAGAAAAAGTGTGTTAACTGCATTTGTTTTAAATGATTCATTTTATAAAATGCTTGTGTACTATGGGTGAATGTTCGCTGGGGAGAGTGATCCATCTTTTTCTGGCAGCTACTTTGCTATTCTTAAATTACTTTATTGGTAACCATGGCAGACCCTTGCAGTATTAAATGAAACATCTGTTTTCAAAACATCAAGGGCTTTTGTTTTTTGGATTGTACTCTGTGTTACCTATGACAAAAGTGCCAACAGTCAATGGTTGACTACAGAGCAGTGGCAACTTGGCTTGAACCAACCAGAAAATGAGTGTTCCTCATATACTATCATGCTAATGAATAGTTATAATAACTTGTTCCTTTTACAACAGATTTCACAGAAATCGGGTCTTCTTATGAAAAGTTTTGGGAATCTTACACAGAAACTGATAGAGCTGAAACAAGCAGATAACTTTCTGGAAATGTAATGAGTAATGACAGGCTCTTCAGCCAGTCAGAGAACTTTGTGGGAGGATCACTGTGGAAATTAATTACTTCACTAGTCATTATCTCAAAATGCCACAACAGTTGGCTAATTATAAACTATCCACTGAACTAAGTATTAATCATTCATTTACTAATAAAGTGGTTTACACACAAGTCTTTGCACAAAACTTTGTTCTTAAAACAATTCTGTGCATGGTCACAGCACATGAGCACTTGGTCAGATAAAGGCCTTAAAAACCTGCAATGCTGTTTTTGTCACTTATTAAAAAAACTGAATTGAAAAGTGGGTTAAAATGTTAATTACTCAGTTTAATAACTACATACGTTATATTATTTTCATTGTACTTACTGAACAATTAAGACAGTAGAAACAAAATGTAATAAAACCTGGACGATTACCGGTTCAGTGGTAAGAAACGCAATGAGTAATAAAATGTTATAAAGCAGGAATCAGAAATACAATTCTGAATGAATAATATTAGAACTATGAAGTGTTTCTATTATTTACTTATTTGAAATGGACTAATTTGTACTATATAACATGATTATCATCATTTATTTTTCAAAACCATGGTTATTAAGTATATCTGGGACATTTGCCATTTGCACCAGAGTGATGCAACAAATCTCACATTTAGTTTTTCACATTTAGTGTGGATTTTGCATTAAAATCCCCCAAAAACTAGAACAAAAAAGTCTAACCAAAAGACAAACATAATATTCTCATTGGCTGTTTTTAAATGATTGAAGCTCCAAGCTGAGCCTCAAACTTCATCACAGGCATGTGCCTGCTGCCACAGAACCCCTGCAAATCAGAGTCTCCCTGAGTTGATTGTTCAGCTTTGTCAGTAACTACTTGGCAGCATCTAAAAGACAAAATGATCACTTTTTCACTGTTGGTGCAGCCATTTCCTTTTTCTCATCTGAGGGTTTCAGCATTTTCAGTATTAAAAAACGTGTTTGAGTCTTTATATAGACGTTTCTGTGATGAAATCCAACAACGTAGCTATTGTGAGATCCTTCTAAATATCTGAGTTTGAAAATATTGTTTCTGATGATATTTTCCAAGTGTGCCAGAAATCCAGTGTGAGCAAAGACCTTATAGGAAACTCTGCCCAATCGGTAGCTAGCTTGTTAACACAACTGGCCAGTTATCTTCACTAATACAGGACCAGGCTCCTATTTTCCCTCATACAAGACCAGGGTCCTTTCTCTTGACTGAGGAGAGACCTTTCACCCAGAACTAAAAGCCACATTATCCTTTCAAAAACAATCTCAGTTAAAATCTGGTTACAAAAATATTTTTGTTTACTGGGTAATGTCATGTACTTACCTTTCACTCTGTCCTGATGAGCAGGTTTATGACTAGTTGAACCCAGTTCTGGTTTTATCTGATGCTGCTGTAAAAGAAGCGCCATGCTTACCGTCTACAAAACATAGTGCAAGCAAACTTGCTTTCCCTTACACACCACACTCTCCCACTCTAGCCCAGCCTCCCAGAAAGAGCCTACATATAAGGATACAAAGGTCACTGCAAAGTGCATGCACGTAGCCTGCTTGTGGAGTGCTTTCAAAAGCAGGAGTAATACAGAGGAAAGATTA
Organism: Hepsetus odoe; assembly: GCA_017165825.1. Lineage (NCBI taxonomy): Eukaryota > Metazoa > Chordata > Actinopteri > Characiformes > Hepsetidae > Hepsetus > Hepsetus odoe. Next base: position 16,585,250 of record CM029375.1, on the reverse strand, counting down.
ATAGGATAAAATTAGAGGCAAGAAGTGGCTAAGAGCATGTATACACCTCAAATATATATTATTTACCATCACAGAATTAAATTATTGCATAAAGAATTTAAGCTATATAAAGCCTGTGCAGAGCTCCATTACTCTATCCTGCTAAGAAAGTGCTTTCACCCAAGTTGACAAAACAAATGTTATGTAATTTTTCATCATCATTTTAAAAACACAAAGCCAAGGGAATCATCCAGCAAAATATTATTTTCCCTCATTGGTTGACAATTACCGGCTCAGTTGAGGAGCTTTTCTATGCTTGGGATGACAGTTCAGCTTAATGCTTTCCCAGTAATGCACAGGTGAGCTTCTGAATTTAAAAAGAACTGATAAATAGAAAATAATAATGGATAAATAACCATGTGTTTTACTTTCAAGTACCCTGAAAGGCTGACAGTGATTACCCGATCGTCTTTTTGTTACATTAGAAAAGTGAAACACATGTGTGAGCACGAATAGGACTGGGTGGTAACGTTCATAAAAAACACTACTTCACACTACTCATAACTTGTTGATATCACTTTGAACAATGCCAGGCAAGTAGTAACAAGATATGTTGAAATCCCTAGAATGCTGCAGCAATGGTACCATATTGATGAACATTTTTTACAGCAAAACACACAGCAGCAATGCTGATGTCATTGGTTTTCTGAATATTGCCAACCACCCTAATGATCTGATCATCAGGGATCCATGGTCTCTGTCCACTAAAGAACTGGGTAGAGTGTGACTCTATAGCAACAGACTGCAAACTTGCATAGAAGGTATTGTTGTTCAAGGTTAGTGGGTCCTGATGTACCAAACATTTTGAATCAATTTCAGCCCTGAATAAGCAGCTGCATGTTATGTATAAAACATATATTTTTGTTGACTGTAATATTTTAAAGGTCCTTTAAACCCTGTGCCTCACAAACACGTAGACAGTGGGCAGGGCTACATAGTTTGCATGATAAGCTGAAGTCTTAGCCTCTCTAACCTAAACAGGGCTCTTTTTTTTTTGCTCTTGGTGTGTGTTACCTACGACCCATTACTGACATCTGACTTGCTAATGACCAAACACACAGCACTGAGTCTTGTTTTGAAGTGTTTACATGAGCAGTGGTGTGTGGTGTTGCGTAAGATGATTCATTAATACCTTTGACCCAGAGTTTTGGCAAAAACAGCAACCTAAGGTATTTGCATAAAATGGCTCTCAGCAGCATGCTAAATATCCACAGTTTTACAGTCAAACCTATAGAACTAATTCCCTTTTAAACTAATGATGTTGAAAAATCTATTCCTTTGTAAAAAAAAAAAAAAAAAAAGGGGTGACTAGGATAATGTTAAGGTTGGAGGGCTGGATGTAGATGCAAATGCAACCATTCTAAAATAAAAACACAATAGCAAACTAAACTAAAAGCATGCAACAAGAACCACGAATATTTTAACAATGACTGAGACAGGACAACTAAATAGACATAACATGACCAGACAAAACAAAGAACTATATAAACACATGTACATAAGAACAACACCTGGGCCAAGGGAGGAGACATGGACATGAATCAGATGTGCAGGGGCAGGAATAGGGTGGGGCCAAGACACCAAAGCAAGAGCTCATGAAAAAACATAAGCAAGAATACATGAACAAGGAAAAATACATATGGACCTAAAAGCCCTTACAGATGGATGACCCAGATTCATCTATCCTTTCATCCTTCCATCCATCCATCCATTCCTCCATCCATCTTAACTGTTTATCCTAAATAGTGTCGCAGGTAGTGATGGGGTCCCCATGTTCAAAGGGCGAAAACCAGAGATACACACTGGGCAGCTCACGAGTTCATAGCAGGGAATACAAACAGACAATTAAACTCTCTCGTACACTCTCACACCTAGTGTCACGGTCTGGCGCTCTGTTCTGACTGAGCACATCTGGGCTTGTTCAGACACAGGTGTGCTTCATTGGGGCTGCTATTGAAGTCCCAGTGAGTCAGAACAGAGCGCGGTTCATTAACAAGGCTCTGCCTTACAGTAAATGGTGGCACTGTTGGTTTTGTATTTTAGTTTATGTTAATAAAGTTACGTTTTCACTACTGGCTCTGCGTTGGCGTCCTTCAAACTCCCCGCCACCGTTAAACCTAGGCTGTGATTTCGCATCTCCAATTCACCTAACATACATGTCTTTGAACTCTGAGAGTAAAAACAAAAACATTTTATTAAAAATATCTAGCCAAACTCTGGTCAACTCGCCGAAACCAAAATCCGCTCTTTATTAAGATTGCACAGACCTGTGAGTCTGATTTTGTGTGAGATTTGGGAGACATCATTGATAAAGACGACCATTTCAGACAACAACTGCTGATATTTATAATTACTTGGACAGATATCTGACCAGATTCTGGATTTTTGATTTATACTATTGACTTGTAGTGTCTGTAAGCAAAATTAACACTGCAGCGCTGAACTAAACAAGCAATAGTTGGACTCCCATCATGCCTTGGTTGACCAACTTCAGAGGAAATTGTGTACATTTCTTTGAATAATTTCTAAACGAGTGCTAGTGATTTATGTTTTATGATTTATGATTTATGTAGGTATATTTATGATATAATGTAAGTACCCCTAAATGGGATCAGCTAAAGAAGGTGAAGAAGTAAGTATATTAGTGCATGCTGTCCAATTTACCCATAAGAACACATTAAAATACACACAAATAATATCTGCACTACTATATATGCTCTTCAATATACTGGATCATGTACTGTATCTCACAAAAGTGAGTACACCCCTCACATTTTTATAAATATTTTATTATATCTTTTCATGGGACAACACTGAAGATATGACACTTTGATACAATGTAAAGTAGTCAGTGTGCAGCTTATATAACAGTGTAAATTTGCTGATAAAATAACTCAACGCACAGCCATTAATGTCTAAACCACTGGCAACAGAAGTGAGTACACCCCTAATAAAAAACGTCCACATTGTGCCCAATCAGCCATTTTCCCTCCCCGGTGTCATGTGACTAGTTAGTGTTACAAGGTCTCAGGTGAATGGGGAGCAGGTGTGTTGAATTTGGGGTTATCGCTCTCACACTCTCTCATACTGGTCACTGGAAGTTCAACATTGCACCTCATGGCAAAGAACTCTGAGGATCTGAAAAAAAAATTGTTTCTCTACATAAAGGTGGAGAAGATTGCCAACACCCTGAAACTGAGCTGCAGCACGGTGGTTTAAAAGAACAGGTTCCACTCAGAACAGGCCTTGCCATGGTTGACCAAAGAAGTTGGACTAAAAGAGTGCACGTGCTCAGCGTCATATCCAGAGGTTGTATTTTGAAAATAGACATTAAGAGTGCTGCCAGCATTGCTGCAGATGTTGAAGGGGTGGGGGGGTCAACTTGTCAGTGCTCAGACCACACTGCATCAAATTGGTCTGCATGGGTGTCGTCCCAGAAGGAAGCCTCTTCTAAAGGTGATGCGCAAGACAAACAGACTAAGGACATGGATTACTGGAACAATGTCCTGTGGTTTGATGAGACCAATTTCAGATGGTGTCAAGCGTGTGTGGCAACTAGATGAGGAGTTCAAGGCATGTGTGTCTTGTCTACAGTCAAGCATGGTGGTGGGAGTGTCATGGTTTGGGGCTGCATGAGGGCTGCCGGCGCTGGGGAGCTACAGTTCATTGAGGGAACCATGAATGTCAGCATGTACTGTGACATAATGAAGTAGAGCATGATCCCCTCCCTTTGGAAACTGGCTCACAGGGCAATATTCCAAGATGATTATGACAAAAACACCACCAAGACAACCACTGCCTTGCTAAAGAAACTGAGGTTAAAGGTGCTGGACTGGCCAAGCATGTCTGCAGACATAAACCCTAATGACCATCTGTGGGGCTTCTTCAAACGGAATGTGAAAGAATGACGCTCTAGTGAACTCCATGCCCAAGAGAGTTAAGGCAGTGCTGGAAAATAATGGTGGCCACACAAAATATTGCCACTTTGTGCACAATGTGGACATTTTTCACTTAGGGGTGTATTCACTTTTGTTGTCAGGTTAGACATTAATGGCTGTGTGTTGAGTTCTTTTGAGGGGACAGCAAATTTACACTGTTATACAAGCTGTACACTGACTACTTTACATTGTATCAACGTGTCACATCTTCAGTCTTGTCCCATGAAAAGATATAATCAAATATTTACAAAAATGTGAGGCGTGTACTCACTTTGTGAGATACTGTAATTTGCACCAACTACTGTATTTAAATCATATTATATATATTACTAATTATTTTACACTTTATGGCAGGGCTCCACAGTATATAGTATATATATCACCATCTTACCTGTCGACTCTAATTAAACATCGTGTCTCTTCTCGTCCCCTCAGACCATCAAGCACTGCTCGTCTTGAACCTCCACCGTTGAAAAACAGAGGAAGACACGCATCAAGACTCTTCTCAGTTCTGGCCCCTCAGTGGTGGAACGAACTCCCCCTGATGGTCAGAACTGCAGAGTCCCTCATTGTCTTCAAACATAGATTAAAGTAGATTAAAGACCCACCTGTTCACAGTATTTCTGAGGGACTAATCCCTCCCAAACCATCCACCCTCCTACCCTTACTCTTGCTTCCTAAAAACCTCTACCCTCTTTCCTACTCTCCCACCCCTGTTCCCCCTCTCAAAAAAAAAAAAAAAATAAAAAAATTTTTTTTTTTTGTTTTATGATGTATATGATGTTTTATGGTGTATACTTGTTACAAGGCTCTTAGTCTGTTACTTAGGTGGTACTAGCTAATCAGCAGTTACTGATCTGTGCTGGTTACCAAGATGAACTATTGTGGAAATAAAGCAGTGTTGTAAGTCGCTCTGGATAAGAGCGTCTGCTAAATGCCGTAAATGTAAATGTAAATGTAAATGTATGTTTTTTGTACATTGGCATCGCAATATGTACAAGAGCCTATAACCAAGGTGAATGAATCAATTCATGTAACAATAGTCCAATTATTTTGTACAATATTTAACCATTAAATACAGAGGCAGTGCAGGTATAGGCCTAGGGGTACCATAATCATAAAAATGAATGGGTCTGAGCGTCAGATCAGTAGGTTACCCTGAGGTACCCTTGAACAAGGTACAGTCACCAATATTGCTACCTGGGCACTGTGTACGGCTGCCCTCTGCTGCAGTTTATGATGAGTTAAATGTGGAAGAAGCATTTTGTTGTGGTTCACTGTGTGCTGTGCCATATATTCACAATTACAAATAGTCACTTTCACTTCATACTGATTCTGAAAGGTGTTTTAAAGGGCCCATATTTTACAGTTTTCTTCAATTTCATTTTCCATTGGTGTTTGTAACTATTATTCCCTTTTTAATTCCAGAAAGTTTATAATACCTTTTGGGTACAATGAAAGAAAACGCAATGTGGAGGTACTAAATATTCTGTCCTTATCGTTCATCCCTATTTTAGAATTTGATTTAGAAGATGGCAAAGGTTTCCTCCTTGCACACCTCCAGTGCAAGTTAAAGTTGCAAGTCTTTCTGATTGTAGAGGCACTTTCTGTCACGGTCTGTCGTACCCGTGGTTCCGATCGGGCACGACAGATGGCGCTCTGTCCTGACTGAGCACACCTGGGCTTGTTTAGACACAGGTGTGCTTCATAGGGGCTGCTATTTAAGCCCCGGTGTGTCAGGACAGAGCGCGGTTCATTATCGAGGCTACGCCTCACAGTTAGTGGTGGCACTTTTGGTTTGTGTGGTTACTTTGGCTAATAAAATTACTTTTCGGAACCACTGGCTCTGCGTTGGCGTCCTTCACACTGCCCGCCACCGTTACACTTTCACATCAACAGTAGCAAGAGCTTGCTGTAGATCCCGTGATAATATTTAAGGGTTTTTGGAGATCCTAAAAATATATTTTTAAATATCTTGTGGTCTGCTCTCAGTGTGAACTTGCTTGGATAGCCCGACCTGGGCATGTTGGCAGTTGTTTTGGAAGTCCTTCACTTGTAGACTCTTTTTCGGACAGTGGAATGGCTGATTGCAAATTCTTTTGAGATCTTTTTAAATCCCTCACCAGAATTATAAGCTGCTACAATCTTCTTTCTGAAGGCCTCAGATAGCTCTTTTTGATCTCCCCATGATGTTCACTCTCACCTCAACAGTCAGGTGCACCAAACTAAATGTCTGAGGTTTAAATGGGGCAAACCTCCTTCAAAAGGCTGAGTAATGATGTTCTAATCATCTGCACCTGATGTGCTACACCTTTGTGTGATTTCAGCCATTTTAACTGGGAGTAAAGGTGGGGGTGTCCTAATTTATTCCTCACAGAAATTGTATTTTTGCAGAATTACATTTTACAGAAGATTCAGTTTTAATTGTTTAGTTATAGTTCTTGAATCTCTCAGTAAATTGAGATTAAATATCCATATGTCCAAGAATGTTACAAAAACACATGCTTTCATAGAGTCTCCTAATTTTTTGACATGACTGCATATGTGATGGAATAATTGCTTGTAATGCAATGGCATTAGCATCAGTTTAAAATACTAATACTATATATAGCAAGCATTCATATGATTTTCAAGTGAAAAATGAGCAGATCTTTATGAAAATATATGGAAATTTAGCAATTATGTAAACAGCACTTGTTAGGAACTAAAACCAATTTATACTGGGAACATCAGATCACTAGCAGAATAAAAACAGACAAGTAGTTGCTCTGCATCACTGTTATCCACTGTGATGAACTCTGTGATAAAAGCAAACTGTTCTCTAACTTTTGATTTTCATTTTCTTGCAAGAAAAAAAAGTGAAATAAATTTAAACCTAAAAGCAATTAAACAACTTCTGGGACCCATAAAATCAATTTTATAGTTAATACACTCTACCTTCTCTAAGTGCCTACTGCTGCTAAAAGGGCAATGAATTTCTGCTGAAGATTAAACTGTCACGCACAGAAACCAAAATTGCTCATTTTGTATGCATTCAATTGTTGTTTGAGGCTACTACACAGGCGCTCAAATGCTGATTTTAAGCTGTATGATGAAGTGAACAATAACACAAGGATAATGAATGGATGGCATGTTTTGTTAAGAAAATACAGCAAGGAATCCCATCAGATTTATACCTTCTGCAAAGGTTGTCTCCAACTAAAGGGCATGTCTTTATACGAATTGTTACTTTCGTTTATGTTTTGTGCTTCCAGTCTTGGATGCTTCATGATACTGGGGAAGCTAAGCATCTGTACAATATATGAAAACCCTGATGAATGGCTTGCTTTGCTAGTGCCAGTCAATAATGCCACAACTCATGAGAATGAAGGTCTACAGGGTGAAATATGATTCAATGGCCCATTGCTTTTGAAATGTCCCCAAGCCATGTGCAGCACATATACTACTAGTCAGCTCCATCACTTCTCCCAATGGAGGCAATATGTCTGCATCTTTTTGCGCTGAGATGAAGGAAATTGGTTTAGGGTGCTGTATTTCAGGTAGGCCAGTGTACTTCAGTACACCTACATCTAAAATTCTGACCACAGGGAATTAAACTGCAAATGAACTCAACAGAGATGATTCTGGGCAGGTCTGATTCCTTCAGCTTTGAATTGTGATGGAACTCATAGGAAAAAGTTGTCTAGCTCAGTAAAAATACAAAAACATCATGGAAAGTTTCTTCTCCACTGCTTTTGTTTTCCTTTCGCTCTGTATCTGTTTTTCTTGCTTTTCTCCACTTCAGGATCCACAAAGGTTAGTTTGTGTTGACCTTTCTTAATTCTTTTAATCCCCCCACCTGTTTACCTGTAGATTCTCCCTCTCATTATTTTCCTCAGGTATTTCTGCTCTCTTGCTTAAAAATACTGGGCAAATTACTGTTTAACTTCAAAATGTTATTATTCAGGCTGCCTTAAAATGATAGATCTGTAAAATTCGTATTTTATTTGTATATAACAATTAACAATTTTAAGACATATCAAAATCTTACAGTGTAGACCCTGTTTACTTGTTCTTGTATACCATTTTCTTCTTTTTTTGTTTATGTTTTAGTTTTAAATTTATTCTGCTTTGTTTTTAATGCCTGTTATTCATGGACTCTACATCTGTGCATTGCCTTCAGGTTTTAAGTCATAAGAACTTCAGAAACATACACATCACTTTTATTTTCCTCCTGCTTCCTTGAGTCTCTTCTGAAACCCTGCACATTCTCGAGTAAAGTCAGAGTCGGGTAAACTGCTAAAGAAAACAACAACAACATCCTTACTGTTCTTTATATATTGTTTTCTTAAATGTCAGCTGAACTTGTATACAGTGACCATTTCATGGCTGGTGAGTAGAACCAATTAAAATGGTCCAAAACTATGCATACAGGTTTGTTATATTAATGTTCTATACATGTTCCTTCCCTCGACTATAAAGCTGCCATTTTGTTGTCTTCATGTCGCTGTAATATCAAAATCTGTTTTCTCCATTATTTGTTTATTTCTTTTTTATTTTAATTTGGCAATGTTATATATATTGGTTCAACATTCTGATGAATAAACCAATACAAATGGCCCAACAGCTCTACAAACAAGGAAACCAAAAGCAAACCAGAAAGAAAACAAGGAAACCAATTAATTGTAATCAATTCAGAAAAACTGAAAGCAAAGGAGTGCAAGGTGAAAACATCCTTCACATTGGACTCAGGTAAATAGCTTCTCTTAAATGCTGGAATTGGAAAAGGATGAAAAATAGATGTACTGAAGTACAGCGAAATAAAACAATCCATTACCATCTACCTCTGCTGGATAAAATGGAAAAGGAATGTATGGAAATGATGCCCATATTTATCTACTAAGCGACTGACCCTACACACATGAACATCACAAGGCATCAAATGACACAAACGCTTCATTGCACTCAGGTGCATTAGAGGATTGTGGAGTAAAATACTAAGATGAGAATCATACAACATAATGATTAAGACTGCTAAGGACTCCATATAACGACTGTCTGTTCTCAATTATAGGGTCATATGATGATCCAGGTTTTTTCCACTTAGGCAACATGGCTGACAAACTGGCTATTAAATGTTATTCACGTAAACACCTATTCGAAAATCGCTGTGGGCCACTGTAATGTTGAGACATTGCCCTTTTTCTTCCATATCTAGATATAAATACAGTGTTGAAAAGTATCTGTGGAATCTGTGGAATTTAGAGACCATGTCAACAACTCTAATTCTTTGCCATTTCCTTCTCTCTATGTGTATCACTAAGCCTTGGGCATCCAGGATCTTGTCACCAGTTTACTGATTGTTCGTCCTTGTATCAGTTTGAATAGGTACTAAAGCAACAACCAGGACCTATTATTTAGAAAATGTCTAGAGGCTCCTCTTAGTATCACTCAAATTCTTACACCTGCCCATTTTTTTGACTCCAACGCTTCAACTTCAAAAACGCACTGCTTACTTTCTGTCTAACATGTTCAACCGCTTGACAAGGATCGCTTTCACAAACTTAATCTGTCTGTGGTTTTCATGTAGGTTTGTTGTTTTATTTTTCTCCATTGTGTGAAAAAAGAACAAAAACAGAAACTGTGCAGTGAAATGAGTTGAAAGATGTTTCCATAGAAGATTGAGGATGGTGTTTTGATTGTTTTCTCGGGTAGCAAACCTGGTTATAAACAGGGTGCCCAAAGTTTTGCATATAACTGCATTCAACTATATATTTTATTTTGGTCATAGGATATTGTGATGAGATGTATGTAATCTGGTCGTTTTAACGATTAATCATATATTTTCTGTTCATCAACCTAGAAGATGTTTCAGTATGCGTTTAGCAAGATTTAAATGTTCTTCCTCGTTTAACTCAAAATGAGGTTCTTACTCTGAGGATTTTTGAAGCTTTAATATCAAATCCCAATTCTTTTTAAAACTCTTTTTATTCTAGAGTGTACATGAAAAGGGGTGGAGGATGGTGTATAGTTACAACTGTTCTTTGTGTTAATGGCATTTTTGTATCTTTTCCAACCAATAGGAAACAAGATGACAGCGAATGGTAAAATTATGTTTTACCTAGCTTCAAAACAGCATGTGCTGGCCTTGTCTTCACTCAGTGCTAGGTATTTGACCAATCAACTTTTGACTTGTCTGCGCTGCTCCAAAGACTGTTTTGCTATTTGGTTGGGTCAGCAATGGGCTGCATTGCAGTTGTAATATTTGTTTCTATTATCTCTTCATTGAGAGAAATTATGCCCTTAATGCCACATGAAATTCTAAGTTTTTTAGCTATTTGCTTAGCTTTTGCCCACATGCTGTATCCTTCTTCTGATCTGTAGGAGATAACTACTTAGTACGTCTTAACACAGATGCTTGTTTAGTTTTTTTTCCTGTAGCCAGAATCTGTTTGTGACACCAATTATGCTTCAGCCAAATGTCTTCATTTGAAGCAGTCAGGATAAAAGAAAATAGCATGGCAGAGATGAGAGTAATTTCTCTGCATAGCTCCAAAGCTTAGAAAATTTGGCACTGTTCTGTCTCTCGCCCCATTACTTACAAAAGACTGTTAATCTGTTTGTGATGAGACTGTCCTTTCTAGCCTGTGATTGAAGGACATTACAAAGTTTCCAGCCTTGGCATGGAGAAAATGAAAGTTTCTGTTCAAAAAAAGAACCAAAAGAACCTAAACAATCAGGCTTGGTGGTAAAAAGTGAACTTAGGCCTCAGTGTCTAAATCAAAGCAGTAGCAGCAATCAGTGCTATTTCTTTCTACAAGGCAGGGTGGGGTTGCTACATGAAAATGGAGCCTCCATGCTTGACAGAGATCTTAACCCTTATGTTTTGCTGAGATTGCATTTATGTACTCATTGCTTATTTTTATAAGAGCCCTGTAACGCCCAAATTTCCCATTCGTGGGATAATAAAAGATCACTCTACTCTACTCTACTCTACTCTTATTGATATTCTGTTTACTACCTGCAAGCTATGTGTGAAAAATATTAATAGAAACTTAAAAAATGACTAATGAAGTTAAATTAATTGATATTGCCTTCATGAGAATAATACATCAACATAGTTCTTACCAAAGGTAAATAAACTAAAACAAACATTTTTGGATTTTATATATTCAGGCATAAAGTTGAATATATAAAGCCGCACTCTTTCTGATCTCTCACCTTTCCCTGACTCTCCTTCTTTTACCTTCATTGTTTTTGTCATTTTGGATGCATTACACTGGTGCTGGTGAGAAGGGCATCCTCCTCTGGCAGTCCTTTCGTCCTGGTGGCTCCCACCCAAAAAGCACAGGTGTCTCTGTGCTTACCCAGATGGTCCTTCTGCCGACAATAAAGCCCAGATATTAACGTAGTGGCAGGTAAGATTTGGGTCACACTTTTATTAAAACATTACCTTAATTAAAGTTTTCTGGTATTTAATTTTGTGTTTACATTTTTACAATGCATAATGGCCCTATACATCAAGCAGACAATTTTTTCCTTACACCCACCTTGTTTAAAACCTACAATGGCCATTCTATCAGACCTACCATATCATACAAATGAAAACATTTTTTCTCCTTTCTGTGTGGAGTATGCAAGATACTCCCACGTCTGAGTGTGCTTCCACTTGCAGCTCAGCTTTCCTCCCAAAGCCCAAAGACAAGCATGCTGGGTGAACTGAAGATGCTATATTGCACTTAGAGGTGACTATGTGCGTGTGTCTGCCCTGCAGGTAGTTTTCCTTTCGCTATTTGTGAGCAGTGAGATAGCCACCCCCTGCAGCCCTGTCTAGGATAAGTGGCTCATATAATGGATGGATGGATAGACAGAATGTTCATTATGGTCGATTATCACCTGTCAGGGATCAGTGATTAGTTCTTTGTCAGAAATCTAAGTGTCATATAATTCAGCAATGGCATCAAAATTTCTCATTGCATAACAAAGTTACTAGACCCTTTCACTGTAGGAATTCAGCAATCGGCCCTGAGTTGTTCTCTTGATCTATGCCATCCACTCACCCACCTGTGGAAAATATGAAGGATGACTCATCTGACCATTGAATTTCTTTTTTTCACCTCAACGTAGACCAGAATCTCTCAAATGGACATTTATCCTTGTAAGATACTGCAACCCTAAAGTACTAAAAATATCCTACTCCAAATATCCCTTTTGGTTTAGTGGTGAAAAAAAAAAAGATTTTGCACTTACTGATAATGTCCTGTATGGATATTTCCAGACAACTGAGAAACATTAATTCTGTTACTTTGAAACCTGTTACATTTCTAACTCAAACTTCTTTTGTCTTCCATGCAGAGGTCAATGTTACTCACTGTTCCAACAGAAACACAAGTCAGTGAAGCAGTCTTTATGACTGATGCACCTGCCATCTAATACTAAATAATTTATTATCTACTTATATCTAACATTTTTATAAATGCCACAGAAATGGTGGGATGATAATCACTAGATTGTAAGTATCTGGAAGCATGCGAACTTGTTATGTTTCACGACTCAGTTATTTTGCTCACACATTTATTTAAAACTGACCATTGATGAAGGACTAGAGGATGACTAACACAGCTCAAGAAAATAAGACCCTGTGTACCAATGTGTTGCTGAGTAAGTCCATTAGGTGTAAAAACATGCAGTCATTTTTCATGAAATCTTCCAAAAAATCTGACACTCTCCACTTTCATACTCTGTAAGTTCTTTCCCACACATCTCAGTGAAAGTATTGATGTTCTTTTCATTGATGCACTAATCCTGTACCTAATTCCATACCTGGAGAGTGCTTGGAAGGGAGCTTGCCTGGACCTGGCACTCCACATAATCTCTTAATCTTCCTCTAGGTCTAAATTAATGTTTACCAAACCTCAATATCTTTTTCATCACATTTCAGACCTTTTTTTTTTTCTCCCCTCTCTTCTGGTCATTCCTGGATCACTCATGTAAAATACTATAGAGGGAAGCTCAATGAGCTATGCAAAACTGGCAGTGCTTTGCTGTGCAGTGTTCCACCTTTAAAGGATTGTCATTGCATCATGGCCTAACAGACCTGCCAATTGTGAAAGTGTGCTGGAAGAAAATAGTTATACACTGTAGTAAACAAGTATTTGGTAGAGTACACTGGCACCCAATATTAAAGCACTTTGGCAACTTTGAGATCCAGTATTAAAAATACATAAAAAGAAGCCCATAAGCCAGGTCAAAACAAAATCATCATTCTTACCTGTAGATCCAGCTATACATCCTCCAAGTGTGATATTACTTGCAGACTGGAGATTCTGCTCCAGCCATGTTCCTGCTACCGAAGTAAACAAGCAGAGGTGAGGGGGGAGTGTTTATAGGCAAGCTTGTCCCAGGAGAGCTGTCTATAAGGGTTACACCAAGGCACAGGGAGGAATATTCTTTTACTGAAATCATTCTAGCAAAGACATTAGCAATTCTGCTTTCCTATGTTAGACAAAGAGCAAAGTATGATTTGGAGCAGCACAAATATGGTGTAGTTTGTGCACATACACATCAGGGAAAGCAAAGCCTTAATCTGAAAGACTGAGGTTTATAGTTTATTGGTTGGATCAGCATTAACTACTGTAATTTTTTTTTAATGTGGTGTGTCAAAAATATAAAACATCATAGGTCTTGCAAACGGCACATTTTATGTTTTATTTCCTTCCAATGTGTCAAATTCAGCAAATATTTTGCATTAAAAAGAAGTGTTTCATAGGTGTTATAAGTATTATATAGGCTGTTTAGGGAAAGAAAAAAAAAAACATGATTTAACCAAGAGGGGTCAAAAATGGGGCAGGTGCAATGTACAAATTACTGAACTGTGAGAACCTGGCCAAGTTCAAGGCCTCTATGGCCTGTTCCTTCATTCAGCCATTGATTCAAGCATGCTCTCTGACATAACCTTCCCTATAATGCACATTTTAAACTCAAATAAAACAAATATTACAGTTTAACTTATCAAACCCATGCCCTAAAGGGGTGTGTTTGAGTGTGTGTGTGAGTGTGTGTGTGAGTGTGTGTGTGTGTGTGAATATGTGCATGCAGTGGGGGACTAATGTGAGATGATAGGTTTGCTCTGCAATTCCACCCGAGCGAGATGAAGAGCCCATCAGGGGCTTATTCAAAGTCTGCACTGATAGTTCAGCTGATTAAGAAGCAATCCTGCCTGGCCATAGCTGAGGTGACAGAGACGCCTCTCTTTCACCTACTCTGTCTCTGGAGTAATCAAAAATTACACTATACATCTAATACGGGTGCAAGGACAGGGAACAGAACATTCGATATACATCCAATTTCACTATTTTTTCTTCTTTGCCGCTGTTAATTTAAAAAAATGATGAGGTAGTGAAATTGGCTTGAAAAAACGATTGATTCTGGCCATAAACAGATTTCCCCATGGACAGATTCACTTGAACGGCAAAGTGCAGCATTGGGTCAGCCACAGATTCATTCACGATATCTCCAGTGTGACAGTAAAGGTTTCAGAGAGGGGAAATGACAGACCATATTATATATGCTTTATTGTGTTTAAAGGGATAGAGTACATTTTATGGATGATACAAAATTGAATGTTAAAGCAGGAAATAACTTGGTTTAGGTGGTAGTGCCAAGACATTTTCATGAAATCAGCCCTATTAAAGATTTTCACACAGATTATGTATTATTTTATTTTTAGTTACCCATTACTCAGGCTTATGAACTAATGCTATTTAACTAAGTAAGTCTTTCAATCTTTCAAAAAGAAGAAAAGTCCATCCTTCCCACATGAGGAAACTTATTTAATTCTACTCTCTTGGAAACCTTTGGAGTTGCATTTTCCTGACAATGGGGCTGATATAGTCTTCTCAAAAAAAGATCATTTACTCTTTAATAGCCCTTAGCTCACTAGGGAGGTCACTATGAATGCACAAGCCAGGGTATTTCTTTGTGCCAGTATCAAGCCTGGATAAATGGGCATCCAGTAAAATGCGAATATGCAGAAAATGAAACAGATTTTCTTGCCAGATAGGTTGAGGCCCAGGTTAACAAGGACCACCACCAGTGCTGTTAGCTTACAGGGTGCAGGTTGAAGCTGAGCTACTTTTGGCCAAAGAAGAAGAAGAAGAGGAGGAAGGTACAGTGCCTTGCAAAAGTATTCACCCCCTTGGCTTTTTACCTATTTTGTTACATTCCAACCTGTAATTTAAATGTTTCTTAATCTTATTTTATGTGATGGATCTGCACAAAATAGTCTAAGTTGGTGAAGTGAAATGAGAAATATGTACAGTACTGTGCAAAAGTTTTAGGCAGGTGTGAAAAAAATGCTAAAACTTTTGCACAGTACTGTATATATTTCTCAGCACTGGTGGTGGTCCTTGTTAACCTGGGCCTCAACCTATCTGGCAAAAAAAAAAAAAGAAAATTGGCATGTGTATATGTATGCATATTTACTCTCATTGCCATGAATTGCCTAAAAAGTCATGGTGCAACCAATTACCTTTAAAAGTCGCATAATTAGTAAAATAAAGTCCATTTGTGTGCAATTTAAGTGTCACATGATCTGTCAGTATAAACACACCTTTTCTGAAAGGCCCCAGAGTCTGCAACACCATGAAGACCAAGGAGCTCCCCAAACAAGTCAGGGACAAAGTTGTTGAGAAGAAGTCAGGGTTGGGTTATTAAAAAAAATCCAAATCTTTGATGATCCCCCTGAGCACCATCAAATCCATCATCTTCAAATGGAAAGAACATGGTACCACAACAAACCTGTCAAGAGAGGCCTACCCACCAAAACTCACAGACTGGGCAAGAAGGGCATTAATCAGAGAGGCAGCACAGAGACGAACGCTAACCTTGAAGGAGTTGCAGAATTCCACAGCAGAAACTGCAGTATCTGTCCATAGGACCACAATAAGCCATACACTCCACAGAGCTGGGCTTGATGGAAGAGTGGCCAGAAAAAAAGACATTACTTAATGTTAAAATTAAGAAGGCACATTTAGAAGGCCGAAAGGCATGTGGGCGACTCCCCAAATGTATGGAGGAAGGTGCTCTGGTCAGATTGAACTTTTCAGCCACCAAGGAAAATGCTGTCTGGCGCAAACCCAACACATCCCATCACCCCAAAAACACCATTGCCACAGTGAAACATGGTGGTGGCAGCATCATGCTGTGGAGATATTTTTCAGTAGCAGGGGCTGGGAAACTGGTCCGAGTTGAGGGAAAGATGGATGGTGCTAAGTACAGGGATATTCTTGAGGAAAACCTGGGTCAGTCTGCCTGTGATTTGAGACTGGAATGGAGGTTTACCCTATAGCAGGACAATGACCCGAAGCATACTGCTAAAGCAACACTTTAGTGGTTTAAGGGCAAACATTTAAATGTGTTTGAATGACGTAGTCAAAGTCCAGACCTCAATCCAATTGAGAATCTGTGGTCAGACTTGAAGATTGCTGTTCAGAAGCGAAAACCATCAAATATGAAGGAGCTGGAGCAGTTTTGCCTTGAGGAATGGGCAAAAATCCCAGTGGCAAGTTTGGAAAGCTCATAGACTTATCTAAAGCGACTTGCAGCCGTAATTGCTGCAAAAGGTGGCTCCACAAAGTACTGACTTTAGTTATGCATAGCTATGCATGCTGAAGCTTTCTGTTATTCTGTCCTATTTGTTGTTTGCTTCACAATAATAAAAAAAAAACATCTTCAGAACAAAAACATGTTCTGTAAATGAAATGGTGTAAACCCTCAAACAATCCATTGTAATTTCAGGTTCCATGGGCAGCGGTGGCCTAGTGGTTAGGGAGTTGCCCCTGCATTGGAAGATTATGGGTTCGATTCCCTCACCAGTAGGTGGCCCTGAGGTACCCTTGAGCAAGGTACCGTCCCCGCCACTGGTCCCTGGGCGCTTTCAATAGCTGCCCACTGCTGCACGGTGGTTGCATGGGTTAAATGCAGAGGTCCAGTTTCGTTGTTGTTCACTGTGTGCTGTGCTGTGACCTCACAATGACAAGGGTTGTCACTTTCACTTTCAGGTTGTGAGGCAACCAAACACGAAAAATGCTAATGGGGGTGAATACTTTTGCAAGGCACTGTATACCCAAAGGCAGGAGAGAAGGACGTGGAGGATAGTGGAAGTGAGGGTAGAAACTTTTATGCTGGCAGCGTGGCTGGTATAGGGACAGAATTAGCTGATATGATGAAGAGAACAAAGATTGATGTTTTGTGTCTGCAAGGGAGTAGATGGAAGTGGGGTAAGTCCAGGTGTATTGGAGGAGGGTTAAATTGTTTTATCATGGTGCGGATGGACGGAGAAATGGGATAGGTGTTATTTTGAAGGAAGATTAAGTGTTTTGGATGTGAAGAGAGTGAAAGTGTCAGATGAGTGATGGGTCAGGGTGATGGGTTTGAAGCTGGAAGCTGAAGGTGTGACAATGAATGTTGTTAGTGCTTATGCCCCACAAGATGGTTGTCAGACTGAAGAGAAAGGAGAATTCTGGAGTTAGATGAAGTGACAGAGAGTGGTAATTGGTGCAGACTAATGAACATATTTGAACCATGTTGGTGAAGAAAACAGAGGTGAGGGTTTTAAGAAGAGGGAGGGTGACTTACAAGAGTGGTGGAAGACGCAAACAAATGGATTATATTCTTGCAGGAGGGTCAGTCTGAAGAAGATTGGAGACTGCAAAGTAGTGACAGGGGAGCATGTAGCTAAAGAGCATAGGATGGTGGTTTGTAGGATGACCTTGAAGAAGAATGTGCAGGAGGTTAGGGCCAAGCATGGAGGTGTTTAGGAGAAATGGCAGTAGATTTTCTAACCAGATTGTTTAACAGTCTTGGAAAGTGAAAGGATGCCTGAGAAGTGGAGGTGAAGTGAACTAGTACTGATTTTCAAGGGTAAGGGTAATGCTCAAAGCTGTAGTAACTATAGAGGGATTAAGTTGATCAGCCACAGCATGAAATTATGGGAAAGAGTAGTGGAAGCTAGTTTAAGAAAACAGGTGATGATTAATGAACAGCAGTATTATGCAGAGAAAGAGCTCTACAGATGTAATGTTTGCTCTGAAGTTGCTGATGGAGAAGTACAGAGAAGGTCAGAGGGAGTTGTATTGTGCCTTTGTGGACTTGGAGAAAGTGTTTGACAGGGTGCCTAGAAAAGAGAGGAATGAAAGTGAGTAAGACAAAGGCAGAACACAAAGTGTGAAAGAAAGGGAGGAAAGTGGTGTGGTAAGGATGCAGGGAGTAGAGGTGACAAAAAAGGAATTTAAATAACAGAGTTCTGGCAGTTTAGAATGGGTGGAGCCTAATGGCAGGAGTGATCTGTGACAGATGGGTAGCAAGAGTGAAAGGAAAAGTTTACAGGATGGTAGTGAGACCAGCTATGCTTTATGGGTTGAAGACAGTGACGCTGATGAAAAGAAGTGGCACAGTTTAAAGATGCTAATATTTTCATTGGGTGTGACGAGGATGGACAGAATTAGAAATTAGTATATTGGAAGGACAGCTCAGGTTGGATGTTTTGGAGACAAAGTTAGAAAAGCAAGGTTGCATTGGTTTGGACATGTCCAGAGGAGAGACGAGGATTATATTTGGGGAAGGATAATGAAGATGGAGCTGCCAAGAGGAGAAGAGAGAGGACAAAGAGGAGGTTTATGGATGTTGTGAGAGAGGATATGCAGGTAGTTGGTTTGAAGTAGGAAGATGCAGAGCACAGGAATAAATGGAGATGGCTGATTTACTGGGGCGACCCCTAACAGGGGCAGTCAAAAGAAGCAGAAGCTCTAAAATAGCCCTTCAATGCAAAACATTTTTACCCAGTTGGACTGGAAAGGGAGTGTTGGTGCACAGCCATTTTCAGGTATGCAGGTTGGATTTGCTCTTCTTAGTTCAGGTCTGGATTAGAGTTTTTTGATGTTGTGGTCCAGGTTGCTTTTCAGTCTGAGAGCCTGAGGACTCTCTCTGGCTTTTTACTCAGGATTACTGAATACCTTCCAGCAGCCATTTTTCTTCTCTTACAGGTTTCGAAGTTCCTCTCATTCAAGAATACCCTAATATTATAATACTACCACCTCCATGCTGTACTGTAGAGATGGGATTAATAAGGTTTTAATGTTACGTTCCTTGCAAAAACAGTTGTTGGCAAATTAGGAGTTCTTTAGACAAGACAATTTTGCTTCTAATGTTCTAAGAGTCCTTCAGCTGCCACTTAGCAAACACCCAGTGTGCTGTCACAGAGCACTTAGTGGAGAACAGCTTCCATCTGAGCACTATACTATAAAGGCCTGATTGTTGGATTGCTGCACTGACTGCTATCCTTCTTTAAGGTTTTCTCATTTCTACAAAGGAACTCTGATTCTCATTCATCATAACCATTTCCACGAAAGGCCAAAGTCCTTTGTCCTAGATTGCTTGGCCAGATCTAGGAAGATTATTGTAGGTTCCAAATCTTATGGAGGAATTATGGAGGCAACCACGCATTTTGGCACTTCCTATGCAATAAATCTTTTATCTTTTTCTTTTAGATACGTTTAGACTCAATCCTGTCTCACAGACCTACGGACAATTATTGTGCCCAAATGGCTTGGTTTTAACTTTGAGATGGATCAACATCTGTATAACACATGTATAACTTATATAGATGTCCAATGACTTAAGATTCCAGAAGCATGTAAAGGACCAGTGATAGAAGTAGGATGCACTCTGTTGTAAGCATTGGGGAAAAAGGGTCTGAATAGTTATGTAAATGAAATGAATTAACAGAGCACTCAAAAAGCCTGCCTTGTGTTTGTGTATTTGTTTAGTTAAGCCTGTTGAAAAAACAAATAATTGACTTTTTAAATGAGCCAAATATTTAACAAAATGTGCAATACTTGACCTAAAACTGGGTCGGAATTTTTTTCTGAATGCACTATATTTCACATGTTTAATTCAAACCAGTAACAGAAAAAGAACAACAAAGGAACTCATTCCAACAAAGGAACTCATTCCAACAAAGGAAAAGTGGAAAAAATCCACTAAAACAAAATCATATCTCTACATGTGTATATTTTATAAAAATCATTCCCAAAAAACAGAATCTATGTAACATGATTCAATGTGAAGGGCTTCATCAGGCTGTAACCTCAAAATAAACAAAATACTTTTTTCACTACTTCAGTAAACTGATTAACTCACTTTTACTGTATGTATGTGACTACATTAGTGGCTAAATTAGTCTACATTAGAAGTGAACAGGGTTTATCCTTCCTTATCCTCTTTAGTGAGTTATTTGATCAGTTGATTTGGTCAAGATTGCTGTTTACTTGTCTGTAGCAATGAGATCATTATTCCTTGCCTATTTTCTCTCTCTCCCGCTTTCCTCATCTATATATATATATATATACAGTATTAGGCATTATCTCTATTATAGTATTATCGCTAAAGTTTTAGGCAGGTGTGAAAAAATGCTGTAAACAAAGAATGCTTTCAGAAATATAAATAATGATTGTTTATTTTTATCAATTTACAAAATGCAAAGTGAGCGAACAAAAGAAAAATCTAAATCAAATCAATATTTGGTGTTACTACCTTTTACCTTCAAACCAGCATCAATTCTTCTAGGTACACTTGCACAAAGTCAGGGATTCTGTAGGATTATAGTCGGTGTGTGATCAACCAGTTTTACCAAACAGGTGCTGATGATCATCAGTGTCACACGGAGGTTGAAACACAGTCATGTTTGGAACAACCGACCAGCCGAGTTCCTTCAAAAACTGTGTGCAAGTGTACCTAGAAGAATTTATGCTGTTTTGAAGGCAAAGGGTGGTCACACCAAATATTGATTTGATTTAGATTTCTCTTTTGTTCATTCACCGCATTTTGTTGATTGATGAAAATAAATGATTAACTCTTCCATTTTTGAAAGCATTCTTTATTTACAGCATTGTTTCACACCTGCCTAAAACTTTTGCACAGCACTGTATATAAAAATGTTCATACACAGATGATAGACACCAGTGTTCTCTGAAGATGCAGCAAACTCAAATCAAGTCTGTTTGGTAGAGCTGTAGTATATGTGTACCAAATAGTGTCCACTGAGTGTGTCACTAGGACAGAGCACAAAGAATCTGTGTCATTATGGCCATGTTCATTTATACACAACTAGGCCACTCCTTTTAGCATCCCAACAAGCTTCACTGTTGACCAGTCATGCATGACTTTGTCACACAAACACAATAAGAGTCCAAAGCTCTGGGGCAATTTTCCTGTAAAGATCAAAGTCCTCAAAAAGTCCTAAGGTGGTTATAGTACATAGTGCAAACGACAACCACCAAAGCAATTTTTAGGGACAGAGTTTGGGAAAAAGGGTCATGTTAAAAGTAATTCTTAGTTTTTGATACATACAAACCCATACATGCCAAAAGTGGATTACTTTGGAAAAATAAAAGTACACATAAAATGTAGGATATGGGCCCTTTAAGCAAAATTTTCCCCAATTTGTTCTCAAACAGAAAAAGATCTCAGCTAAACATTGACACATTTAAAAAGGGTTCTCACTCTCACTCACCACCCACACCTAACAGCAGCGTTTTGGAAGCAATGGATAATGAAAGAACATGTTGCAGCTCTTCCTTTAGAGGCATTGAGTTTCCCCATGTGAAACACTGAACTGCGTATCAAACAGAACTTTGGAGAGGAACTGTGGAATGGTTCCAGCTTCTCAACCCCCAGCAGCAAATCACAGCACTGTCCCTCTGCAACTCCAGAGCACATTTGAAAAAAGAATATATTTAAAAATAGTAGATATGAGACTTTGAAATTCTATTAAGCAATCCTTAATGACCTACTTCATTTTCATAGTTTAGACTGGTTTCTGTGCTTAAATGATTTGTACGGTCATTAGCTGGCAGCTGTGATCACGGCTCATTCCCTCAGAATGCCTGTCAAAACTGCATTCAGAGAAAGGTTCATCTAGCAAAATGGAAAGCAGAGACGTGGAAAGAAAGTCATTCGTTCTGAAATAGACCCTAAAATTGAACAGGTAAACTGCTTTTTAGACCCACCACTCCAAAAGAACATCTTTTCAGTAAGAAAAGCACTATTTGGCACTTCTTAACAAAGGAAGCATATAATGAATAATGATGAGTCTTTCTTTCCTTTCTGTTCGCTTAGACAGTTTAGGGTACACACAGGGATGATTGAAGAAAGTCAGCATGAATAAAGCAGCCCAAAACAAAATATTTTATTCATTTTTAGAACACTGCTCAAATAGGGTAGGAGGAGGAGGAAAACTGAGAATATTATAAGGCCATGAAATATAGCAACTTAGTTCAATTACAGCTGTCAAAACTGATTTGTACAGTTGTGATGTAACCAAACTGCAGCCTTAAATATGGATAGATGGTGTTAGGAGGTTATTATCTCTAAAATTTAAAATCATGCAACAGCACATTCACAGACTGTGCTACGTGAGAGGAAAACATTATTAGCAGATCTGCAAAATAAAAATCATGAAAATCAAAAGACCCATTCAAAGAAACTTGTAACAGGTCTTACCAAAATAATCACAGACCCTCCCTAATAACGAATGTGTAGCACAACAGTGAGTATTGAGTGCTGGTTTGGTTCAGTTTCAGTAAGTTTTATTATATGGACAATAAGTGCACTAGAATGTTAACCTGAATAATTTGATGTGTCAAAAACTAGCTTCAGGATTTACACTAGCTTGGAAGGTATAATGAAAGCCCTTTTAGCCTATATTCTAGCAGCTAAGGAACACACTCTGGAAAGTATATTTAAATTTGCTTCACTCTAGATGTTTCTATGTAATTCTAACAAACTGTAGACCGGTGTGAGTAGAAATCATTACAGAGTCTTTTATCATGCTTATTAGGGGTCCAGAGTTGGCTAATTTAGACGTAGGTTGAGAGCTACCTGAATCGGGATTTATTAATGACATAGCAGAATGAATGTATAAGTTAATAATTAAGAACACATTACATATTTTATTGGATTTGATTGTATTATTATTATAAGTAGTAGTAGTAGTACCAGTAATAGGAGTGTGTATTGACAAATGGGCAGTCACTACCGATACTCAAGTCTTTTTTTTTTTTTTTTTCAGCTGCAGCTGTAACAACTTCTAATGACCATGACTTTTTGGTTTGTGCATCATGAGAAATGCAACTGCAGTATATGCATATGTTTAGCTCCTTAACTTCACATCCACACACTATTTTGTCAGTGTCTAAGCTGTCACCCAAGATTGATGGGAAACAGTCTGCCTCACACTATAACAGATAAAGGAGGAAAGTGTGTGTGTGTGTTTGTGTGTTATGTGCAAGCAGTCTAAAGGTGGTGAGGAAGTGATGGCCAGAATCCAGCACAGTTTGCTAATGTCCCTCCTCTAACAACTAAATTTCTGAACTTGGAGAGCATTACCAAACTTGGAGAGCATTACCAAATAGTGCAAGGCCCATTACTCATGTTCCTGCTTCAGAAGGTAAGGTTTTGTTTTTCCGTACTACAGCATTGCCACTTTGCATCTAAGATGACCCTTCATAGGTCAAAGCTCGCTGTGAAATTCCTGCACTATTCAAGTCAAGCTGAGATCAGCCTATGGCTACCTTATGACCATCTACTTTGACCAATATCTGTCTCTACCAAACAACACTATCAGGAGACGAAGAGACAAACCAAGCATACCAATGCCGGTGATCAAAAGATGCTGAAATACTGATAAATTTAAGAGCTATAATAATGAAATGTGAGTCTAAGCTAGTGATTCTCATTGATTAATACAGCCTTTCAGGTGTGGTGTGGCTATGGTTATGTTGTATTACATCATAATAAAAAAACATTTAGACTCGAATGACAATCTTAAAAAATGTTCTTTATGGAAAGCCACTGTGGTGTCGTGAATCTAAGGCTTGCACTGTGCATGGTCAGTGGTTCATAGACAGTATCTTCAGTGCTTGGGAGCATGAGAGATAGTCAGGCAAGAGGCTTTTTAGAGCTATTAAAGTAGATGCTTCTTCAGCATACTAAACCATCTCCCCTCCGTGTGTACATATATGACCATCACTTCCACTTTAATCAGTACGTGGGATCTTGGTATAACTAAAGGCATATGATGCACCATTCTAGCAATCCTTCAAAAATTGAGTGAGGCTTCAGAAGGGCTGTTGCTAAAAGCTTATTTATAGCTTAGCTCATTGCATATCCTGTCCAAGTATAAGGGTATGTACAATGAAGGCCATTATATGGTTTGTGCAGCAGCTAAGTTAACCTGAATTATCAGTGCTAAACTATGTTGTGTTTCCTTTTGAAAAGCTACTTTTAAATTCTACATTTACTCTTTTTCATATTCATGCAATGTAAGCAGGTGCATTTTTTGTATTTATTTAATAATATAGCACTCAGATGCAGGCCTCGTTTATTTATTTATTTATTTTTTAACAAAACCTTTATAGAAATGTCATAGCTCCTTAAAGTTCATGCTTCAAAACATGCTTTTTAACTGGATTAGTTAAGCAAATGAGCAAAATGGCTGTGCAACAGCTTTAGAACTAAGGTAGCAATATTCATTTATTTACTGTCATATTCTAGATCCTTTACCATCTACTGCTTCTCTCAATGAGCATTGAACATTGAGATGTTTCTGTGACCTTTTGCAGAGAAACTGTTCACCTACAGGCAACAGACTGTCCTCAGGGAAAGTCACAGAGCATTAAGTGGGGATGGGTGAATTCAATAATGTTTAGTCATTCAGGGAAGCTTATGAAACAGAAAATGTTCACACATACATACAGTGCCAAGAAACTAGACAATGACACCATTTGGGTTGTGTGGGCGCTGTTTTCATTGGATTTAAAGTGCATTAATGACTGTGAGGTTAAAGTGATGTATGTTTATGTTAAATTACTGGGATAAACTAATCTACACTGGTGAATCTCTTAAGCTTTTCTTTTTCAATCCCTCTATTTCAGTGGTCCCTCCCTACACTTAGATCTTTGTTCTCCATGTTTTTATTTATCTTTCTGGTTCAGAACTTCAGCAAATTGTAACATGGCCTTTCTGTTTTTTAGAACAAAAAATTAGTTACCAAGTCTTACCTCTAGACATTGGGTCAGGTCTTTAGTGCGATAACAAACAGAAAGCTAAGAAACAATCATGCAACTTTTGTCTCAACGTATGTGTCTCAATGAGAAAAAATAGTGGATAAGAAAGACAGCACCTGTTCATTCAACCGAAACATTACAGGCCTACAAAGATTCTGTTACCTCTGCAGTATTAGAACAGAAAGTTTCCATTTAATCAAATTAAAAAATTAAAAAATAAAAACAGCACAGATGGGATACTATCTTTATTAGGGTCCTTTATGGGTCAATCACTGCTGTCTGTCCAAAATGCTACAAAGGAGTGAGACTAAATGTCTCTGTAATATGTTTGCTCTTAACAAGACTCTCCTAGGCTCATCAAGACTCTTGATATTAGCTCATGAACACATCAGTAAAATGATACGCTAAAATACTAGTTTATTTGTTTGAATTTTGATTGGCTTGTATCTGAAGGAAGAAGATTTTAAAAATGACACAAGGAAAAAAGTAATCTAGGCAACCATCATTATTGCATTGCATTGTCAATAATTGGGATGGTTTAAACCGCATGGTTTAATGTATTTTAGCATG